>PVKA01014797.1:0-10015 GCA_004027165.1 Ctenomys sociabilis | reverse complement strand
ACTTTATTGTTTTTGTTTTTTTTTTTTTGTTTTTTCAACCACTGCTACTTCTAAGAAAATAATTTAATAGAGTAAACATTGAATATATACAAAACAAATGATTCCTTAGAATTATTTCATTTTCCAGAGAAATGTGTTCTTTAGGTAAAACAACAGAGTACAAAAGGTTTCATGTTTGCACCTTTAAAATAAGTTTTCCCAAAAAGTTGCTGCTAAATTCAAATACAGATTATTTGGCCTTAGATTTCTCTGAAGAACTATGAGAAAGAGATTCATCATGCCTCACTTAACATGATAGGTGACTTCTGAGAAACACATTATTAGGTGATTTTCTTCTCCTGAAAGCATCCATGCTGCACCTGCACAGATGAAGATGGTGTGTCATACCGCATGCCAGGTTCCAGCCTCCTTTCCTGCTATCATGGCCTTTTCTATATTCTCCATTGTGAATGTCATTGCAGAAATACCATACAGTGGTTTATAAGAAGACTTCATCTAGTGTTCAATCCTGGTCATTAGAAGATTCTTCATATTTGGGACAGGCCTTTCTTAAATATTTGTCAATTTTGGTGCCTTCGAAAAGAACAAACCTCTTACCCAGTAGCTTCTGTTCTTTGAAAACATAGCTAAGTGGAACAGGTCATGCTTAACTGCTAAGAAACAACTGTCCCTGACTTTCTACCTTTCTATTCCTTCAAAACTTCAAATGGCCAATCATTTGGTGTGACCTTTTGCTGGCAACATCCACAAGGGCTTTTACATGTTCAGAGGCCATGATTATCAGAACGCCACCAGACGAAGCCTGGTAGAAACTGAAGCATTCAGGAGCCCTACTAGGGAGAAGAAACACAGATGGAGGCTGCTGCGGGCTACCAGGGCACATTGTTCATGGGACACCTTTTCCCGAGGTAAAAACATTGCAGGCTTAGTGGTAAAAGTTACCATAGTAAAGATAAAAATTAGTGACATAGTTGGTTTTTACTATTATGAAGCGTAATGTGTATAATTGAAAGTTCTATATATTTATATCACTGGAAGTGTAAGAAGTTTGTTTGCACCAACCTGCCACAAGCATGTGAGTAATATATTGTGTTTGGATGCTGATCACATCATTAAGAGACAGAAAGTTTGAGTTTTGTTTGAAAGATATCACTATAGTATATATGGCCTCATAGCATCCAAAATATTCTCTTGTGGTGTATAATTATAAGGAAAACACCATCACATATGGTATCTTGTATATCTGTGAAATTTAAAGTGTTAGTATGACATTAGTATCCTCATTAAAATAAAACTTATAGTAAAACATAACTAACCCATCAAAGCTGTTTCAACTCTATAAATGGGAGAGGTATTTATCTCTAATTTGCCTTCAGTTTTTGATTCAGTAATATCATGCTTCCCACAGATAATAAATTAATTAGAACGTATTTAACATCGTAAATCACATCAAATGATAATAAAGACATTACTTCTTTCCTTTAAACTTTATTTTATTAGACCATGTGTTCTGTCTAAGAACTGTATATTTGGGTCAGACAAGTAACTCAGCATATTAGCATTGCAGCAAACAGGTGTAGGGGCCGGGGCTTTGATCCCCAGGCCTATATTCCTGTCCCACCCACAGGACTTGCAAAAACAGCATTTGAGACTGGGTGTGGTGGTGCATGCCTGTAATCCATCTCTTGGGAGGCTGTAAACAGGCAGGTCACTCTGAGTCCAATCTAGTAGTGAAACCCTGAACACCCAAGAAAGAAAGAAAGAAAGAAAGAAAGAAAGAAAGAAAGAAAGAAAGAAAGAAACCATATATTCATCTTAGACAGTAGGTATATGCTTACCACATATTTTATGCTTTTCCTGCCCCATGAATCTTTCTCCCTCCACTAATAGATCCTTTTCCTCCATTTTCAGTGTTGTTATTCTTACCGTCAATTCATGTTTGCATTCATTGTGCCCCCAGGCATTGTAGACATTTGAAATAATGTTGTGGAAATGAACGCCTCCTCTTCAGTATGTACCCCCCAAGTTTTTAATGAATTCACTTGTCGATTGAGTTGCAGAATTCTACACAGCAATGCAGATAGGTAACACTGATTGGAAAGTTGCTGCGCAAAGCATTGATTTCTTGAAAGTATTCTCATTTGTTTCATGTTGCTAAAGAAAATCTATCCTGAATATTGAAATACAATATAGAGGGCCAGCCAAATAGCTCAGCAGACTAAAGGGCTTGCTTAGGCAGACATAGGGGGTGAGGTTTGACCCCAGGCTGCCATGCAGGCCCCACCCCCGGGGAGCACTGAGACAGAGATTGAGACTCAGGGTGGTGGCACACACCTGTAACGCCATCCTTGGGAAGATGAAAATAGGGAAATCACTAGAAATCCAATCTGTGTAGTGAGACCCTGTAGACCCTGCACTAAATTCTCTCTCTGTCTGTCCATATGTGGAGATATATATATATATATATATATATATATATATATATATATATATATGATATATTATTTGAAAATGATCTTGGGTATGAACTGTAGTAAAATGAAAATAAGTATAATTTCCACTCATTTCAATTAACCAGATACGTATAAGTAATATTCACAAAACATTTTCCTAAATTCTTGAATTTAGCATCCTGCCTGCCCCCACCCAGCCCCAAGGACAGGCCTGAGACAGCGTGGGGGACTCCGCTATCCTCCTCCATCCCACCCACACCCGCCCAGCCCCAGAGACCTCCCGAGACAGCAAGACCAACGCGAGCAGTCTACTTGATCCCGCCCACACCGCCCAGCCAGAGACCGACCTGAGACAGTGGCTGACTCCAGCAACCTCCTGGGTCCCACGCCAAGCTCTCCCAGCGAGAGAGAATTTGCACTACTCACCAGGCTTCCCAAATCAGTGAGAGTGTGGTGAGTCTGAGGGAGAGGCAGTGGCTTCTTCCCACACGCGCTACGCAGATCCCTGCCCCCAACCCCTCCAACCCAGTGACCAGGCTGAAACCTCAGGACCCACTAACCAGCACCTCCCCGGATCCCCTGACCTAAAGCCCGCTGATCCAGTGGGGATTACCCCGATTCTCTGGACATCAAAGTTCAGTGAGTGTAGAACTCCAGGCCCGCCGTGCCGAGAGACATTTCCCAGGGATTACCTGCCCCCCACCCCCCATGGCCCAGTGACAGCTCCAGACACACTGTGCCTGGAAAATCTCAAACTTAATAGACTGGCACTCAAATCTCATAACAAGCTAAGGTTATAGCTGCACCAAAGCACTACACCAAAGGTCAAAGGTCAGTGCTATACAAAATGACAAAGAGAAGGGGAAAAATGCAATCCCAGACCTCGAGTCCATCAGGAAGGGCAGAGGACACTAGCTCAACTGCAAGGAATGAACTAACAGATACAGCAGCAAAGGAACAACAGCAGAAAGCTATAGAGGAAATAAAACAAGAAATAATTCCCTAAATTAAAAAAGAAATATTTGAATACATAGGATCTGAAATAAAGAATGAATTCCAGAAACATTGGG
The DNA here is from genome assembly GCA_004027165.1 of Ctenomys sociabilis. NCBI lineage: Eukaryota > Metazoa > Chordata > Mammalia > Rodentia > Ctenomyidae > Ctenomys > Ctenomys sociabilis. The sequence continues at coordinate 6,492 of PVKA01014797.1, read as the reverse complement.
TGGAAAAACTATGCTCACCCAGAACAAGTACAGAGAGCACTATTCCAGCTGATATAAATGAATTAACACCATCTGAAGGAAAGAAACAACAGCAGAAAGATCATGAGGAACTCAAAGCAGAAATAAGTTGTGAAATCAAAAAAGAACTTTTTGAAGTCATAGGATCTGAAATATCGAAACAAGTCCAGAAATATACAGAGGAAATCCAACTTGGAAGAAACACAGCAGAAAAAGAATTAATAACTACCTCTAAAGAAGACATGGTTAAAAAAATTGAGGAGATCAGAAATATGATGGATTCCTTAAATAACCAATAGAGAAAAGAAATAGAACACATGAAACACAGTCAAAGAGATATAGAAGAATGAAAAATAGCAATCATGAGTCTACAAAACCGAATGAGTGAAAGCGAAGACAGATTTTCAGATCTTGAAGATGCCAGAGCTTCTAGTGAAAAGGTGAGAAAGGATCTCTGAAAAACAACAAGAATGCAGGAAAAAATAATCCATCACCTGCAGGATGACGCCAGAATGAACAATGTGAGAATAATTGGTATCAACGAGAATGAAGGAGTCAATATGAATGACATAAAAAGAATTTGGGGAGAAATAATTGCAGAAAACCTCCCAAATATGAGGAAACAATCCAACATTCAGGTCACTGAAGCATACAGAACAGCAAATAACCTCAACCCAAGTAGAAACACAGTGAGACATATAATAGTTAAGATCGCAGAAATCCTACACAAAAATAATATACTGAAAGCTGCTAGAGAGAAGGAGCTCACATTCAAAGGAAAACCCATCAGAATTACAGCCGACTTCTCTACACAAACAATGAAGACAAGGAGAGCAAGGAGCAGAGTTCTTCAAGTCCTACACGAAAACAAATTCCAGCCTAGACTATTATACCCTGGAAAATTCTCTTTCAAGTTTGATGGAGAAGTGAAATACTTCCACGACAAAGAACAACTAAAGAATTTCATGATGACAAAGCCATCCCTTCACAGGCTGCTGAAAGATGTGCTAGAGAGAAACCACAATGACCAGAACTCCATGCAAGAGAATGGAAGGAACCCACTAAACAGGACAGTCAATTAAACACAGGTTACAAAGGAGTAAACAATACCAGGTAAATATCATCACAAAGATAAGTCAGCACATTTCAATTATAACCATAAATGTAAACGGACTCAATTCTCCAATTAAGAGAAATAGACTGGCACAGTGGATTAGGAAACAAAATCCAACAATATGCTGTATACAAGAAACACACTTAACACAAAAGGACATTCATAAGTTCAAAGTGAAAGGATGGAAAACAATACTACATGCCCCAGCACCTCAGAAAAAAGCAGGAGTACCAATTCCATTCACAGACAGTCTCAACTTCAAACCAAGAATGATCAAACGACACAAAGAAGGCCACTGTATATTGGTCAGGGGAAAAATTCAAAAGCAAGAAGTAACACTCATACATATCTATGCACCAAACACAGGAGCACCAAACTATGTAAGACAAATCTTAAGGGACATCAAAAACTTAATGTCTAAGAACACAATCTTAACAGGAGTTCTTAACACACACTTATCTCAAAAAGATAGGTCAACCAGACAAAAAATTAGCAAGGCAGTAGCAGAACTGAACCAGAGCCTGGAACAAATGGACCTGGAGGACATATACGGAGTGTTCCACTCAACCACAGCTGAATACACATTTTTTTCAGCTGCACACGGGTCATTTTCCAAAATAGACAACATACTAGTCCAGAGGTCATGCCTAAGTATATGCAAGAAAATAGAAATTATCCCATGCATACTATCTGACCACAATACAATGAAATTGGGAATAAATGACAAAAGAAACCAGAAAAACCTGCTAAATTCATGGAAACTAAACAACACCCTACTCAGCAATCAATGGGTTACAGAAGAAATTCAACAAGAAATTCAACAATATCTACAATTCAATGAAAATTCAAGTACAACTTACCAGAATTTATGGGATGCGATGAAAGCAGTTCTTAGAAGCTCATAGCTATGAACTCACACATTAGGAAAACAGAAAGGGAACAAACTAGCACCTTAATGTTGCACCTCCGACAACTAGAAAAAGAAGAGCAAACAAAACCCAGAGCGCAAAGACAGGAAGAAATCATAAAGATTAGAGCAGAAATTAACTCAATTGAGATGAAAAAACCAGTTCAAAGAATCCACAAATTAAAAAGTTTGTTCTTTGAAAAACTAAATAAAGTTGATAAGCCTCTTGCCATCCTCATCAAAAAAAGGCAAAAGAAAATTCAAGTACAAGCGATAAGGAATGAAAAGGGTGAAATCACCACAGACCCAGTGGAAATTCAGAAGATTATCAAGAGTTACTTCGAGAACCTTTAGGCTCACAGAATAGAAGACACAGAAGAAATGGACAGATTCCTCCAAAGGTGCAAATTACCAAAACTGAATCAAGAAGATATTACAACTCTCAATAAGCCGATAACAGCCAACGAAATCCGAAACGTAATAAAAAGCCTACCGACAAAGAAAAGTCCAGGGCCTGATGGATTCACAGCTGAATTCTACAAGAAATTTATAGAAGATAAAATCCCCACACTCCACAAACTCTTCCACGAAATTGAAAAGGAAAAAGTCCTCCCAAAATCATTTTTGGAGGCAAGTATAAGACTCATTCCAAAACCAGGGAAAGACACAACCAAAAAGGAGAACTACAGGTCAATCTCCCTCATGAAGATAGATGCAAAAATACTCAACAAAATCCTGGCAAATAGAATACAGCAAATCATCAAGAAGATTATACACCATGACCAGGTAGAATTCATCCCAGGATGCATGGATGGTTCAACATTCAAAAATCTATAAATGTAATACATTATATTAATAGACTGAAATCTAAAGACCACATGATAATCTCAATTGATGCAGAGAAAGCCTTCAACAAAGTCCAACACTCATTCATGTTCAAGGTCCTACAGAAAATTGGAATAGATGGACTCTATCTTAACTTAATAAAAGCCATCTATGACAGCCCAAAAGCTCATATAATCCTAAATGGGGAAAAACTGAAATCTTTTACTCTTAAATCAGGTACAAGACAAGGACATCCTCTATCACCTCTCCTATTCAAATAATGTTGGAATCCTTAGCAACAGCCATTAGAAAAGAGGGAGAAATAAAGGGAATAAGAATAGGAAAAGAAGAAGTTAAATTATCACAATTTGCAGATGACATGATACTTTACTTGGAAGACCCCAAAAATTCCACCAACAAACTACTAGAACTGATAGGGAAATTCAGTAGCATATCAGGATACAAAATCAATACACAAAAATCAATAGCATTCCTCTACACAGATAACATACACACTGAAAAGGAAACAATAGAAATAATACCTTTCACAATAGCACTGCGGAAAACGAAATACCTTGGGATTCACTTAACCAAGGAAGTCAAAGATCTTTTCACGAAAAATTACAACACCCTAAGAAAAGAGGTTATAGAGGATTTCAGAAAATGGAAGGATATTCCATGCTCCTGGATAGGAAGAATCAACATCGCGAAGACGGCCATACTCCCAAAATTGCTGTACAGATGTCATGCAATCCCTATCAAACTGCCACCAACATACCTCCCACATATAGAGAAATCAATCCTAAAATTTATTTGGAACCACAAACTACCTATAATAGCAAAGGTAATCTTGGCCAATCAAGACAAGGCAGGAGGCATCACAATTCCTGATTTGAAATTATACTACAAAGCCACTGTGATAAAATCAACATGGTATTGGCAACAAAATAGACCTAAGGATCAGTGGAATAGAGTAGAAAATGCAGAGGCATCTACCAAAACACTCAGCCATCTTATCTTCGATAAAGGGGCTACACAAGCTCACTGGAAGAAAGATAGCCTCTTTAACAAATGGTGCTGGAAAACATGGCTTTCTACATGCCGAAAACTAAAACTTGACCCAGCTCTGTCACCATGCACTAAGTTAAAGTCAAAATGGTTTAAAGATATAAATGTTAAAACAGAAACACTCAATCTCCTGGAAGAAAAAGTAGGAGGAACTCTTGAAGACATAGGGGTTGGTAAAGAGTTCATGAGCAAACATATATTCCCACGGAAAGCTCTTGAAAGAATCAATAACTGGGATCAACTCTTCTTAAAAAGCTTCTGCATGTCAAAAGTAATTGTCAACAGAGTGAAAAGACAACCCACAAACTTTGAAAAAATCCTAACTAATAAGCAATCAGACAGAGGACTACTGTCTAGAATATATAAAGAACTAAGATATAACAGGACCCTCAAATTTAAAGACCCAATTCAGAAATGGGCATCTGAGATGAATACACACTTCTCAGAGGATGAAATTAAAGAAGAAAATAAATACATGAAAAAATGCTCCACATCGCTAGCCATTCATGAAATGCAAATAAAAACAACACTGAGATACTATCTCACTCCAGAAAGAATGGCTATCATAAGCAAATCAACCAACAACAAATGTTGGAGAGTTTGTGGGGTAAAGGGAACACTTCTCCACTGCTGATGGGAATGTAGACTGGTACAACAATTGTGGAGTTCATTGTGGATCCTCCTCAAAAGAGTAGGACTAGAAATCCCATTCAAGCCGGCTATCCCCCTACTGGGAATTTTCCCAAAGGATCTGGATACATTGTATCATAGAGATATGTGTGTACATATGTTTATAGCAGCGCAATGTGTGATAGCAAAATCTTGGAAACAACCAAGATATCCATCACCTGAGGAATGGTTGATAAAGATGTGGTATTTCTATATAATAGAGTATTACTCAGCTATTAAGAATGATATGTTTGAAGCATTTATACTGAAATGGATGCCACATATACTCATAAGTGAAATAAACCAGACACACATGTGTAAATATCATATGGTCTCCCTAGTATAACAAGCGAAAAACAGAAATACAAAAGGAAACGTACAACAAGTAGAATCAATTGAGTCAGATAAAGCAAAGTGAATGGCATATGCTGCAGGATACTAATCAGCTTTTCTTCTGGATGGTTAACAACCTAAGATCACAAGTCAGAATTGGAGAAATAGAAGAGCCACAAGGCCAGCCAACATTTTGGCTCTAGGCTTTCAAGGTCCGCGAAGACTCAGGACATAGGAGAACCTGTACTGCAACATCATGAAACTCAGGTGAGCTCCAAATTTTCTGAACAAGGAGATTATGGAGCCACAGAGGAAAGAGATTGAAATTCTAAAGTATGCCTGGGGAGAGTCACATGAAGAGAAAACTTTCTCTCAAGCCCTCACAGAGAGCAAACTGGTCAAGCATTGGCCGTGACACATCCACATGGATGACACAGACAAGGGATCTACAGAATATTGTACAGGACTACAAGATAAACCCTGAGAGGACTTCACTGACCACATAGAAAATATAAAGTTCATGTGTTGGTATATAAGTCTTGATCTATCTAGGTCTTAACCATCCAGCAGAAAAGTATAAAAATGAAGTATACATCATGGGGCCATAATATTAAGCTGAGCTGTAAATGGCTATGGTCGACAATTTCTTTGAATAACTCACTATTGCTGTAGAATGCTGGAGTGTGTTGGATTGTGGTGTGGAGTTCAAGCACCTAAGTTATTTGAATGTCAATGGAGTGCCCACCTTTGACAGGTGTAGACAAAGGAAGCCGTGTAGAAAGAAAAAAATCATGATGTGTGTGTGTATCGTCAGTACAGTTGGGATAGATAGCGCTGTGCTTCTACATATTTCTATGAGAGGCAAGATCTGCACTAATGGTGGTTGGACAGGATATTATGTCGGCTTCTAGTACTATGGTCAAGCACTAGGAAAATAATTATTGAATTTTTGATATAATTGAGGCATAAAACATAAGATAAGTAAGCAGCTACACTTTTAATTCACTGATAAGAGATATCTGCTAAAATAATATGTGTAAAGATAATATCATGTGTACACCTTGTACAATACCAAAACATTATGAAAACAGTTTGAAGTGTATTAATTTATCGAATCTGTATTGTTAAAGTGTTTTGAAACTGTCTGATTGACATTTGTAGTTCAATAAAATAAAAAAAATAAAGAATAAAAATAAATAAATTCTTGAATTTATGAGTAACGTTTTATGATAAGCTAAATTTCTCTTATCTGAATTTTAAAATGTATATTGTTTAAAATATTGAGATATCCCAGATTTAATGAGTATGAAAAACATTATTAAACCTATTTTTAATAATCTCCATATTTTCAATGTTTAATTTAAGGTAAAGAGATAAGGCTTATTGAATTTCTGGAATCATAAATATACTGTTGTATAATGCTAGCCATTGTTTCCTGCTCCAACTTCCTAAAATGTGCCTCAGACTTCCTTCCTTCCTTCTTTCTTATCTTTCTCTTCTGTTCTCTTCTTCTCATCTCTTCTCTTCTCTTCTCTTCTCTTCTCTTCTCTTCTCTTCT
>PVKA01014796.1:26119-51734 GCA_004027165.1 Ctenomys sociabilis | reverse complement strand
CAGGACTACAAGATAAACCCTGAGAAGACTTCAATGACCACATAGGAAATATAAAGTTCATGTGTTGGTATATAAGTTTTGATCTACCTAGGTCTTAACCATCCAGCAGAAAAGTATAAAAGTATAAAAATGAAGTATACATCGTGAGCCCATAGTATTAAGCTGAGCTGTAAATGGATATGGTCGACAATTTCTTTGAGTAACTCCCTATGGTTGCAGAATGCTGGACTGTGTTGGATTGTGGTGTCGAGTTCAAGCACCTAAAGTAGTTGAATGTCAATGGAGTGCCCACTCTTGACAGGTGTAGACACAGGAAGGGTTGTAGAAAGAAAAAATCATGACGTGTGTGTATAGACAGTACAGTTGGGATAGATAATGCTGTGCTTCTACATAATTCTATGATAGGCAAGATCTGCACTAATGGTGGTTGGACAGGACATTATGTCGGCTTTTAGTGCTATGGTCATCCACTAGGTAAATAATTGTTGAAGTTTTGATATAATTCAGCTATAAAAAAACCTGTAAATATAATATCATGTATGCACCTTGTACAATACCAAAGCATTATGAAAACAGTTTGCAATGTATTGATTCATCGACTCTGTATAGTTAAGGTGTTTTGAAACTGTCTGATTGACATTTGTATTTTAATAAAATAAAAATAAATGGAAAAAAAAAAAGACTGGGCGTAGTGACCTGCCTATACTCCCAGCTCTTTGGAGACTGTAAACAGGCAGCTCACTACCGATTCTGATCTAGTAGTGTGGCCCTGAATACCCTGTGGACTGTTCCCTAAAATATAAACTAATAATAATAATAATAATAGAAAGATTAAAAAAAACAAAAGAAAAGAAATTCTTGATGAATTTTCACTGTTATTGTTTCAGATGATACCAGTTTTTATCTGTTTTTCTTAACTCTATGAGACTCCCTCAACTGAGTTTGTGAAAGGCCTTTGGGTTAAGATGTAAAATTTAAATTTACAATCTGAAAACTTTCTGTGATGCCTAATTAAAAATTATTGTCTCTTTTTCCTTTTATATTCTGAATTTTAAAAATTATAGAAACGTTAAACCAGAGAGTAAATTAAATACTGTGTATGACATGGGGGTTTCATGTTGACTCAGTAGAAGAGGGTAAAAGACCATTAACAAGCCCTTAGAATGAAACAATGGAAATCTTGTATTTACTAGTATATCAGTAACTTAGTATCACAAGTTCCTTCTTGCATAAAGAATCTGAAATCCAGAATAATTGAACACTCAGTTGATGTTTCCACCCCTGACCCATATCATGGACTCTGCTTTAAATGAAATTGTCCTGGGGCTGGGGAGATGGCTCAGTGGAATGAGTGCTTCCCTGGCAAGTGCAAGGGCCTGAGTTCAATCCCTGGTTCTGCCCAAAAAAGAAAAAAAGAAAAAGCAAGAAACAAACAAAAGAATTGTCCCTTGTGGTAGAATATTTGGGAAGTTATACTCAGCAGAAGAGATTTTATATAGCTGGCAACTCACATGCCTGTGAAAACTGTGGCTGATGATGAATGTGATTCTGGCTAGACTAAAGAGCAAAGTTCATTCTCTACTTTATTATAATCAAGAGGACTAAGGAAAATTGCAGTTTGGACCTATCTGGGCAACTTAGCAGGGTGGCAAAGTTCTGCCTCAGATTAAAAATTTTTTTTTGAAAGGACAAGAATAAAGTTTAGTGTAAAGACCATAAGTTCAACCCTAAGTATCCTTTATTTTTGAAAAGGCATGTCCTTACAGTGACAAATAGCAATAGGTAGTTGACCTCAAGATTTGGAAATGTTAGAGTAGTAGAAAGTGTAGCCAATCAGAATAGCACACTTCATCTGAGGGTAGCAACTATTATGAAGCCTCAACAAATTTCTCCATAAAGATGAACCTAATGCCAGGTCTTCATTTGCTTGGATATTAACAAAAATGTCAATTTTTGGATTAGATTTCCTGGTTCCAATTCTTGTGCTCAATTATAGCTAATGGCAACATGGTTATAGGTGAACATCCCAAGACTCTGGATAAAATGTCAAGGAATATTTCTCATTTTCTCTTTCACTGTTCACAATCAGACTTTGAGTCTAGAACCTTCACTGTGCACACTGACTTGGAGCTGTAATCAAAGGCAGATGCAAGCACATGATAGACAAGTGAAATTTATTGTTGGCTAGGGTGAAGCAGCTTAGACAGCTGCTTAAAAGTAATTCTAGCTCCATACACTCTGTGCAGCTTCTCCGACCCCCTTTCCAACCCCTCAGAATGTCAGGCTCAGTGACTGATCCATCTCAGTGATCATTATTTTGCTTACGTCTGGCTAGCTTTCCTGTATGTGCTTTCCATACATGCTATGGACTGTGTGATTGCTGTGTGAGCTAGCTTTCTGTTACTGCAATGAGATACCTGAGAAAATTAGCTTACAAAGAGGAACATTTTCTTTTGGCTGATGGTTTCAGAGGTTCCAGGCTTTGCTCGGCTGGCCTATTACTTTTGGATCTGTGTCAAACTAGTACAGCAAGGCAGGCACATGTGGCTGAGTCAGCAGTGAATCTCCTGGAAACAAGGAATCAAAAGAAAACAGGAAAGGGCTGGTGCTCCCCTATGTGCTGCTCACTAGACCCCACATCTTAGATACTTACCACCTCCAATTAGAGCCACACGTCGGGACCAGGCTTTCGGGAGACATTCAAGATCCAACCATTAACAGGTGCTTGCTTCTCCCATCCAGTTCTTTAACAGCTCTTCTCTCCAGGGCCTTGAAAGGTCAGCCTAGCAGCATGATTGGGACTTTTCCATTCTTGGTGATATTTATATTTATATTTGTATTTATATTGTATATATTAAGTTTAGAAATCCAAGGACTCATCCTGATTGGGCCAAGGTATCTCTAAATTATTGGGTAATTTTATCTTCCTTCTTGTGGTCCCCCCAGTATTCTTACTTGCATTTTGATTTGTCTATGTGTCCATTTATTTTATGAAGGAGTTTAGCATCTTTTTTCTCAGCCTTGTAATTTTTAAAAAAAATTAAATTATTTTATTTTTCAGGGTATTTTCACTTTCAAGACAGCATGATATTTTTTCATGAATAAAACATTTTTTCTACCACTAAGAAGACAACAATATGCAGTGTACTAATTATTGAAACTGTCCACTAATCAGTTTTGAAACTGTCTCATTGCTATTTGTTTCTTAATAAAATTAATTAAAAATTTCTTTCTTCCCTCTAACATAATATTGGACACCTTTTAAGTTCCTTTTTCCTTCCTTGTATTACCTCTTTATATTTTGTTTGTTGCTTCCTGTTTTACTTTCAGATACTGTTTCCCACATTGTCTGCTTCCCTGGGGTATCTGGTGATCTTTTATGATCTGTTAATGTTAAGAGTGAGACAGAAACCCATGTGTGAGTCCTGTGTGTATGGGGAAGTGGGGGAGAGGAAAAGATTGAATTGCAGGTGTCTGTGTAAGACCATTAGGCAGGGAAACAGCGGTTTCATGTGTGACTTCCTGGAATCACCTTGCACCTTTACTGTCACAGACAGAGTCCTCAAGGACAGCTTCCATATTTCTTGCCTGGAGGGCTGTGATCCTGGTCAGAAGATGGTTCTGAGTTTCTGCTCTCAAAGCTGAGTTGCAAAGTGTGGCTGAGGGTGTCTTTTCTTCTCTCAGTATGGCTTTGCCTGAACCTCTGGGTTCAGTTTTGTGCCGCTGCCCCAGTTCACAGAAATTACATTGCACAGGTCGTTTTGGGGAATCAATTTCACCACAACCAAAGAAAGACAAAATAACAGTTCCCAGTTAAATTTGAGTTGCAACCAAATTAATACTTTTCTAATACAAGGAAGCCTTCTGCAGTCATTTGCTTTCTGAAATTAACATTTTACTTAGCTTTATGCATTTCACCTGGCAACCTTATTCAGAGCAAAGATCTGGATCTTGGGGTGTATGAGGAGTATGGTTGAAGAGAATAGACACCTGGCTGCATAGGTGTGGGAGGTGGGGGCTCTGGGCAGGCTCAAGCTCCCCCCACCAGCTCTCAGCCAGTTCACTGTAGTCCTTTCTCCTCTCCACCCTGGTGGCAGACCTGCAGCATGCACACTGTTCTCTGTGGTAGAATCATGAGTTGCATGAGTAGCTTTTGCTAAACTGTAACCTCAGTGTTCGGGGTTAATGTGGTATTTTCACCTTGCAATAAGTAAGTAGGTTTTGTTTTGCATCTTGATCATTCAGTCTCTGTCTCAGTTATTTTTCTCTCATGGCTGGAACAAATACCCAGCACCCAAAATGAAAGGACAGGTTATTCAGCTCACAGTTACTGGAAGTTTCAGTCCATACTTAGGTGGCTCCAACCAGAGTAGCACGTGGCAGACAGCAATTTTTCATGGTGGCAGCAAAGAGCAGAGCAAAGGAGAAGTAGCAGCAACAGTGGCAACAGAGAGGAAGTCTGTCCCCTCCTTATCTGATCCAAGATGGGTGTAGCACTCACATCCATAATCCCAGCAGTACTCAGACCCATAATCCCAGTAGATCATGACTTAATTAAAATTCTAGCAATCCGCCCCATGACTACATGGGGTTTTGTGGGGACAACTAGACACAAACTACATTAGTCTCTAAGAGGTTCACTATTATTGGTACAGAGCCTTCACATCTTCTTCTCCATCTGGACTTCTGGCTCAGCCTCCTTGATATCTACCTCTTCAAATTTGTGTTTGTGGAGCTGGGGACTGATCTGAGGACCCTTTGCACACTAGGTAAATCCTAAGTAAATAAGCCATGTCCCCAACCTCTTGCAAATTTTTGACCTCAAGATTTCTGTGTGTTGTTTTCTTTCACTTAACATACAATCCATTCTATGCAATCCATAGAATATATTTATTATCTAATAAATGATTAAGAAGGAAGACAATAATGCCAACAGTAATTGTGAGATGCCATCAATTCTATGAGCCAGCAGGACTTCAGAATGGGAGAGCATGAAAAAGACGCATGTTTTCCAGCTGATGAAATGTATTAATTCCTGTGTATAACTCTTGTCAAAATATACTATTCTCACATCTTTACTGTTAACACATTTTCCATATTTTTTGTTTTTGTAGATTTATAGTTTTTTAGAGGGGGAAGGCCATAATTTTCTCAATTTAAGGAAATTTTGAGAGATAGCAAAGATCGGTGCATGTGCTTTGTTTCTCTATTCTTCTTTAATTGAATAGAAATTTCAGGTAAACCTTGGTCTCAGGAAGAGGAGCCCTGCCTTGCTATTTTCTTCCATTCCTAACAGATGCAAGGTGCTGTGGCTCGTGAAGCAACAGCCCTCCTTTCCTCCTCCCTAGCCTTTGCAGAGGCCCTGCAGACACCCTGGCTCTGGCCAGTGCTGCCAGAGAATGACTTAATCCCACTCCCTTGTGCTGAGGTGCTGTAACTACTTTAGGCCTAAAGACCCTTTGTGGTATAAGCAGTTCATTTTAAATGACATAAAATCAGGTAATAAGCCCCCAAGCCAAGACAGAAGGCAGGAATGGCAGGAGCAATCTGTCTTGCTTTATTCTTTATGTCCATCTCTGAAATCTCCTGGCTCTTTTGTCCTCTCATCCTTTGAGTTCTTTTATCTTTTCAACTGATCTTTTACGTACTGCAAGGTGTTTCCTTACTTGTTTTCTTTCTCTAAATTGAGTCTTTGTTTTAATCCTGCATAAAGTTGTACACCTGAGACCACTCTTAGGCCCTGGGGACAAAACAATCACCTCTTGTAGGGAGCATATATTTAGGGAGAGGCAAGAGCCAGAAAAAGAAACCTAAAAGGAGATACGTTAGCAAGTGCACAGTGGTATGAAGGAGAACATGTGAAGGGGAGTGAGAGGCATGGGGCAAAGGATGCTGTTTTCAATAAATTTTTTTAAAAAAATGTATTTAGTACAGGATCTACAGAGTCTCACTATGTAGATCAAACTCATAGTGATCCTCCCATTTTCAGTCTCCCAAGTACTGGGATTACAGATGCTCACTGTCTCAGGTTCTGGCTCAGCATGTGCCAGGTGCAGAGCCAGCATGGCGCACTGGAGATAAAGCCCCAGTCACTGCATCTTCCTAAGCAGGCACTTTCATCTGCTCAACTGTCCAGCTGGCCCTAACATGCTGTTCAAACAAGGTGGCCTGGGAAGTTCTTACCAAAGGGAGACCCTTCAGGAAAGGCCTGAAGGGTGAGGAAATGAGCCAAGTGACCTTCAGGGTGCAGAGAGTTCTTCCAGGAAGAAGGATCTACAAAGATGACTGCCCTGAGGAAGGAATGAGAGGAGAAAGTCTAGAAGGGGTCTGAGGCCTCTGCGATGGTCTGGAGTACACAAGGGAGATAGTGCTGGCTGCTGGTTGTGATTCTTACGTCTTTTGGCTTCTTTTTAAAGGGACATAAGAGGGCCATGCTCCCATATCTGATTTTCTCTCTCCTGATGCAAACATGATCTCACCTTATTTTCCTAGGGTTATGCAGGTCACCTTCACTTCTCTGATTTTCCAAGAATCCTCCTGATTTCTAAAGTAAGCCTGATATCTCTTTCTACACCTTGAGATCCACTGTTTTAAGACAAACCCAGCCTTTTCTTCAGTGACTACTCCAATCCTGGAATCTAAATTTATGCTCCTACAAAGGATTGAGGATCGTATAAAAGCTTGTACAAAATGCTCTCACTGTTTAATTTTTAGCTCAGGGATTTAATCTGACAAATTACCCTTTATCTCACTTATGGTGACTAAGATTCACCAACTTTCCCTTGAACTAAAGAATAAGATAGAATACTACTTTGGGAGGGAATAAGAAGTTAAATTAATTCCTGGGGTGCAATTATTAACAGCATATCTAATGTAATCACCTAGCCAGTGCCAAATATAACCCTAGCACTTGGAGAAGAAGTTTATCAACATACACAGCCTAAATTTTATATCAGTGTTGCAGGTAAAATAAGAAAATATTGTAGGGTTCACTCAAGGTTGAAAGAGATCTCAGAGGATCCATCTCGATAACTTCATTTAAGATTAAAAGTCATGAAAGAAAAGACTGACAAAACAAAGCACCCAGTTATCATTTGTTCTAAAGGAATAGTGTTAAAGGCTCTAATTTAATCATTTAGTGCTATTAAGCAGAAATTAGGTTTCCATGGAGTCAGTGACTTCAGATTTGGCAGGATTCTAGTCCTCATTTGTTCATCTTTTTTCCTCTGTAGAAAACAGACTGATAATAAAATTATTATTTTCTAATTTTCAAAACTGCAACCCTGACTGATAGTGATTCAGGCTCAGGTACTTCTGGTTGGGGATGGCCTTCTGATTGTGGACTTAGGGGGCAAAAGAACAGTAATTCGCTGCTCAGATTCAGCATTGTCCATGCATGGGGTCTAAAATTAGAAGTATGCAGCCCTAGAACTTTCAATTAGTTCACCTCATGGAGACTACAAGCTGTACATCTGAATGCAATTATCCAAGAATGCATTTATCCTCATTTTATATTTGCTAACCTCTTCAAGATAGCCATGCCACCGTATACTCTGGTGAGAAAAAGAGTGAGATTTATCTCTCCTTAGTCCTTGTCTGCTTCTGAATCCCTTTGTTAGCTTGCTGTTACTATAATGAATACCCAAAAAGAGAAAGAGTTTATTTTGGCTTAATTTTGAGTTTTTACTGCATGATTGATTATTTCAATGTCTTCAATGGCTGATGGCGAGGAAGCCTGTTATGGCTGAGACCACATGGAAAACAATTCAACTCCTGCAGGCATGCAAAAAAGAGGGAGACCAGTGTCCCACAGTGTGCTTAGTGGGGAAGCATGGCCCAGTGAATGATCTGAGACCTTCCTCCATGTCTCATATTGTGAAGCTTCTACCACCTTCTGTTAGCATCAAATTGGATATGGAGCCTTTAACACATGTGCTTGGGGAACATTTCCAACATAACTTGTAGCAATCCCTTTTCCCAAGCAAGGATGTATTGAGGCTTGAGGAAGCCAGAATCATATATATATATATATATATATATATATATATATATATATATATATATATATATATATCCCAAAATTGCAGTTACGGACCAAACCTGGTCTCTTCTTCTTATCCTTATGACACTCTTAGGTGTTGTTGTTGCTGCAGAGGCAGCGGACATGTTCCTGGCACGTGTCTGCCTCAGCCTACAAATAGTGGGTCACCGCCAAGGTAACAGCAGAAATGACTTACCTTTCCTAATCCACCACATGTGTTGGAATAATGTCCCTAAAATCAGACAGCTGGTGGAATGACCTCTGGCAGATGATGTGGGAGAGAAGAAGAGAAGCAAGAGCGTTGGATGTGACCTGAAATACAGACATCAAACAATTCGATTTACAGCAACATATACATTTAACTTTCATTTGTATTTTATAAAATAAATCTCAATGCTCCTTCCTTCTTTCCTTTCTTCCTTCCTTGCTTCCTTCATTCTTTCCTTTTTTCCATATTTCAACCAAGTCCTTTTGTAAGTGTTTGAAGAGCACCCATTATATTCCTGGCATTGCACTCAGTATTATACAACAGCACAAACATTATTAAATATTGTCTGAAATAATTTCTAATAGCTAAATATTTTTAAAATCAGTACAGTTTTCCACACAGAAATCAGTCAGGCCCTCACTACATATTCAAACTGTTTCCTACATTGGTGCAGAGCCATAGAGTATCCACACTGGAAAGGTTCCCTCAAGGATCTTATCCAACCCTCCCTTTAGTCCCTTTGTCTTATTTCAAGTGTTCAGCCTGTCTCCTTTCACACTTCTTTGGATAAGATGCTCCTATAATAGCTGCTGTATTTTTAGAAGTCTATGATTCCTAGGATGAATTTCTTTTGCTTGAGTGAAACCTGCTGGTCCACTACTGTGTTCAATTTTTCTATTGGGCTAATGTGGAATAAATGTGCTATAAATTATGATTCCCCATCTGCTTTTGTATTTGAAGCCAGGTTTCTCATCCATAGTACAATTTTTTTCCCCATACTGAGCACCTCCTCTCCTCTTGGCTCCTACAGTTCCATGCTCCTTTAAATAGACCTCTGGTTGGACTCACCTATCTTCTTGGTCTTTCTCTCTGCTATCTTCTACTTATTTAATTCTATGTTAATTGGTAGGTAAGGAAAGAGATGTAGTGAAACTTAAATAAGTCATCTGCCTTTTAATGAACGCTCTATAGTGTTCTGGAGGTCATTGTCACATGATTGCAGAAAAGATTTGGGAGTTTTCACTAGGTCTTATTGATTTTATCCTAAATAATTCAGGAGCTTAGAGCTATAAGGAAGATCAATTAATAGAACACAACACACTAATTTTGCAAGAGGGTGGCAGCCCTGGAGAGGAGGAGGCTTGTGTGAGACTTGAAGGATGACAATGGCAAATCTAGGAATGGAACCCTTGACCCTGGAGTGTTGCTAAATGTTCCTTTATGGTGATGCTATCACACTTCTGTGCCTTGGTACTGAGTTCTAGCTTGCCATAAAGATTTCTGTGTAAATTTAATCATAGAATGCTCCACAGGAATAAGAGTTCTCTGACTTTGTCTGGGACATCCAGGAAGAGGATGACCTCTCAGATCAGCCCTACAAAAGTAATACATGAAAGAACAGATTCCTTCTTCCCTGCTTACTGCTGTAAAACAGAAGTTGGAAAATTAGAGCCTGCTGGCCAAATAACAGCTTGTGGTTTGTTGATTTAAGTAAAGTTTTATGGGAACAACCATGCCCATTAATTTATGTATTCTCTATGGCTGCTTTTGCTCTACAACCATAGAGTTAGCTAGTTGCCATGGAGATGATGCAGCTCTCAAAGCAGAGCATTTATACTATCTGGCTCTGCAAAGCAGCTTGTGGAGCACTGACTTAAAGGGGGTGAGAATTCTACTTGTGCTCTGATTTCCATCCTTGCACTTCTGTTAGTCTGCCTTTGTGGCCTCTGTATCTGACTCCAGCATGGTGGCCCTGCTCAGCGCTAGAAGTGAAATGGACTAGAAAGCTCAGTCCAGCAAAATGGATGCGCACTACACCTAATAACAGTAGCCTGCCTTAGCTGATTTCCCTGTTGTTGAGGCAAACATACCCAGCATCCACAAGTTAAGGTAGGAAGCATTCAGTTAGTTCACAGTTTGTAGAGGCTTTATCCAAAACCAGTTGGGTCAAGGCAGGATGGCTTGGCGCAGGGGCAGCCTAGAGGAGAGATAGTTCATGGTGGTGGCAATCAAGAAAAGAAACAAGAGAAGAGAAGGGAAGCCTTTCTGTTTCTTCTATTTTCTGCAGGCTATCCACCTTATTGATGGGTTAGTGCTCACACCCTTCGACCCAGCATCACAAACCCTAGATTCAGCCACCTCTAAAAAAGCTCTATGATTACATGAAGCTTTGGGGGAGACATACATGTGTGTGTGTGTGTGTGTGTGTGTGTGTGTGTGTGTAGATATTTTCATATATATGAAGCAGCAAGCTATTATAATTTATTTATGTGATGTTTATATGCATATATTTAATAAAAGTGCAAAAAGAGACACAAGAATGACATCACCAAGTTCAGGGCAGGGATTAATATTTATGGGACGTCAGGAGAATTGGCTTAAATTTGTTGTAAGTTTTAGCTAAACACAAAAGAGAAATTTGAGTACAGTGCTATGGTATAACTCTGGTTACATTTGCCCTTTTCTTAAGGGCCTCATTGTCTACATTTGGTCATATTTCATATTTTTGGTAATTTAAAGTAAAAACAACAACAAAAACAAAGGCAGGCAATGAAGTTACTCTGTTACACTGTACTTTAGGAAAAAAATATTTAGGATGTGGATTTCTCATTGTTATTGGAGAAAAGTTTTGCCCCTATATTTGAGGAAATATGGTAACAGTACACATATATACACACACACATATACATTCACACTTAGAGAGAAAGATCTCTTTAAGATACATGTATGCATGAATGTGTACATTGTGTATTTATTGCTCAGTTGTTTGAATTTACACATCACAGTGTTCTAGAGTCATTGGTTTGTTCAAATGCACATTGTTGTAAATCGCTCAATTCAGAATGTGAAATTCTACTATTTTTCTCAACCGAACCAGAGGAATTACTATAAACAGTGATTGAAGTATAATATTTTGTCTCCTTCTACCTCTTTACATACAAATGAGCACAATTTTCCTTCCTTATTATTGAACTCATCCTCTGAGCTCATACTTACCCTTCTAGGACCTACATTTTTCTCAGAAATATTTCTATTTCAGAACACTTTAGCCAGCTTTTTTCCATATAAGATGCAGCATCTCAAAGAACTGAAAAGCTTTCCTTCCTAGGTACTACCATGACACTGTGATAACATCATCAACAGTTCTCACAGACTAAATTCCTGAAATGCTTGCTGTCTCATTATTTCAGATATGGCACTGTGTGAACTAGGTATGTAGTTGAAAGTGGTTGAAGATGGGCATGGGTAATTACAAAATGCAGTTCTCTATATTTGCAAAATCTCATTGTTTTAAAGACACTCAAAACTCATTTTAATCAACTGTTTCCCAAAAGTTAAAAAAGTATAATAGCTTCTAACAAGTGGATCTGAGAAAGTTTTAGTTCTAAATTATTATACCACTAATTCTTTACAATGATAGGTGTGATGTTTTCAGACATAAATAGAGGCAGAGCTAGGATTGAAGGGAAGTTAGAGAATTCACAATTAAACCACATAGAGGCCCAAAGCAGTTTTTCTTTGTAAAATAAAGCTTTAAGGGTATGAATTTGAAAAAGAAAATCTCTCCCAAATTAATTGAAAATGAGGCTGGATCTAGCCAAGTGGTGGTTGCCTAGCAACTATGCTCTGTGTTGCTGAGAGGATGAGGGTACTTAAGCCCTTGGGTACTACTTAAGGCACTGAGTTGCCTGGAGGGTGTGAGGAGAACTTGCTGCTCCTTTGAAAGTTTCTACTAAAAGATGCTATGATCCCTACTGCATGCTTCCTCTGGCTTTCTTCTTTAAACCAGTCTGAACATTAAAATTCAGTTCTTGTGTCACCTTTTCTGTGCAGCTCACCCCGACTGTCTCCCACTCCCAGACTGTGGGCCATGTCCTTTCTCCGGTCTGTTTTTCTCATCCTGTGCATTTTGTTGCCCTTTCCACTCATCACAGTAACCTAGAAGCAATGGATCATCCATTTCTCTGTTTTCTCTTTGTGCAGCCTGATTAGGAGTGGATCCTGTTTTTCTTTGTATTTCTCATGCATGTCTCTATGCTTTATACTGCACAGGAAACCTGGAATTTGTTGAAAGCATTAATTGATGGATGGATAGATGGATAGGTGGAGGAAGAAAAAAGATGAATATATTAAAAAAATCAGTCATGCCTCATTTTAAATATAACCTAGAACAGTGGCTACTTTTGTACCTGCATAGCACATACGCATGTAATGGGGTCACTGCAATACATTCTGTTGCTAAGGGCATTGCAATAAGTCTCGCTCAAGCTATGTTCTAAAGAGTTCGCTTGAATGAAGTTGTCTTTCCTTATGCTCTGTTCTCTGCCCTTCAGGTTGCCTAAGAAATTGTGGCTGACTCTTAACCAAGTTCAAAGTATTATCCAACTGGCCCTGATATCATCCCAGAGTAGACAGGGCTGCCTGCATTTGCTGTCTTATTACACTTTGTCTCTGTCTATTTTGCCTCTTAGTGCACTTCTAAGTATTACACCAGTGTTGCTTCTCCACTGTTGTCTCTCCCCTTTTATTTTGGTGTCAACTATACTTCATCTTGTGTTGCACAGGAAAGTTTTATTGGGAAAACTCTTGATTCCCAGTGGCTGTTAGCTTGCTTATTTATGACTGTAATAATCCTAGAACTCTCCTAGATAATCTTTAAAAAGGACATTATACATGAGATGGTTTCCTGAGGTAGAAACTATAAAGGGTGCTCATTTTTCATGTGCAAGTCTTCACATCTAAGATATTGGAGGGACTCAGGGTTCCGGCAGGAAATAGATTGCAAAAAAATTGTGTTATTTAAAGTGAATTTTAGAAGGGGCTTTTTAAAAACAAAAGGGTAGTCTACAGGTAGGGAGAGAATAAAAGATAGGCCTAGAAATAGGAATAAGTGTGAAATGAGCATGGGAAGGGATGAGGTAGGTACCAAAATATAACAGAGAAGGGAAGGAGAGGGGAGGGAGAGAGAAAAACAGGACAAGACAGGATGGGACAAGACAGGAGAGAGAGACAGACAGAGATAGAGAGAGAGAGAGACAGAGACAGAGACAGAGACAGAGACAGAGACAGAGACAGAGATAGAGAGCAGACAGACACAGACAGATAGGCAGGGAGACAGAAGTCAGCAAGACTAAGAGGAAGATGGTTTTTGCTAGAGCCCATGGGGACTCTGTAGAGCATCCTAGGGTATCAATATCCTATGTGGATCTTCCACTTCCTGCCTTGCCTTCATTCAAGGATGGGCCCGAGTGGCCAATCCAACTGGAAATGACCTCTACACGCCAGCCTCCTGGGGCACAGAGCAGAAAGAAAAGTAGTGCAGAGTGTACTGAAGGGATGTACAAAATGTGCATCATACAACCACCAGAAAAACGCAAGCATAATTTGTCCTATGAATGGATGCCATGCTTTGTATGGTTTTACCCCAAATAATGTTGGGTGACATTTTAACTTTTTTTACTCATTTCCAGGTGCAACTTTTGTTTTTCTCGCTGCCTCATTATTGTCTGGATCTCTGCCCAGTCGGTCTCCTCAACCTCCACCCTTTGTCACCTCTGCTTTGTCTGTTAGCTGGTCTGATTAATTTTACACCAGCTTGGGCACAACCACCTTGTGAGCCATCCCTTCCAGTCTGTCTGTCTCATCAGGGCCATTGTTATGCATTTTTTAAAGTACTTTTCTTATTCCACATGTTACCAAATTTGTAGTAAATAAATCATATACCCTGAAAGATAATGAGCTACCTGAGAGAAATTTGATTTTCTATATGTTTGAACAGTCATTTAAACCAGGTCTTTACCAAACTGGAATTTAATTGAATTAATAAAAAAATTCTGCTAAAATTTTCTTTTTGCCTACACCTTTCACTTGGCCTTGTGCATGCCAATAAGGGTATTTTCAGTTAATCAAAGACAGTATGGGGTCCAGGGAGATGGCTCAGTGGAATAAGGGGTTGCCTGGCAAGCACAGGGTCTGAGTTCAATCCCTGGTTCCACACAGACATACACAAAAACCAAACATACAAAACAAAGACAGTGTTTGCTTCCTATGCTTATTCTAGAATTCTCAACTTCATAGATGATAGAAGTCAGCCCAAGATTCAAAGTAGATGTTTTGCCTTGTTTCAGTGAAATTTGGAGGTAGGAGAGAATATTTGTATTCCCTCAAAATTTTTAGTGGGGAGCTGTTATTTTTATTTATCACAACAGGGTCCGAACAACATTTTGACTAATCATGTAAATTGGATTATTCAGATCACTCATGAATTACATTATTTTATCCCATGTTTTTGGCTCATGAACTAATAACAAGAAATCCAAGTAATTAAGGCAGTTCTAACATGAATTCTGTGTCACCTCTGGGCTCGTGTACTGTGCTCTCAGCCCTTGGCTCACAAGAGTGGCCCCGTCCTCTGGCTTCTTCCTATGCACTCACTAGTGCCTTGCGGGATCTTGAGGTCTTTTATCTGTTAGGTATTATTTCACTGGGAAGCACATTGTTAGAGTAAAAGAGATAAATAGAGAGAAATACTAGGGTCTCACTGATCTCCAAAAAGGCTTATCTGTTAGCTTTCTCAAAATGTGATGAAGCCAAATATAAACATGTCTTAAGTGTACAGCACACATCAAACTCTGTGACAAATTTCACAAAGTTCCTTTGTTTATACCAAAATTGAGACATGAGCCCCCATCATATATGACTGCAGAAGATTCTGTCTTTAGGTGCTATTTCTTGTGTAGATGGATATCCACAGAGAATGTGTAAGTGTGCCACAGATCCATCTCACTGGCTAAGCTTACCAAATACCTGGCTCTGTTTAGCAAATATATTATTTTTAAATTTAAAAATAATTTAAATTAATACATAGTAATTGTTCACATTTATGGGACACATTGCTACAATGTAAGGTGTAATAATCAAATCCTGATAATTAGCATTCTCTTCTTAAAATATTTATATCATTTTATGTTGTATGTATGCATGTATATATGTATGAGTTTGTGAAGGTTTTGATTCTTTTATTCTAATTCTTTGCACCT
Organism: Ctenomys sociabilis; assembly: GCA_004027165.1. NCBI lineage: Eukaryota > Metazoa > Chordata > Mammalia > Rodentia > Ctenomyidae > Ctenomys > Ctenomys sociabilis. The sequence continues at coordinate 36,445 of PVKA01014796.1, read as the reverse complement.
TTATTCTTTTTTTTTTTTTTTTTCAATACTGGGAGTTGGACCTAGGGATTTTACATTGGGTTATATCTCCAGCCTTGTAAAGTTGCTTTTTAAAATTTTTTTGTATATAAACATATCATTTATTTAAATTACTTAAGCTTTTCAGATTCTTGTATCTGTATTCTTAAGCAACCAAGCAGTTACATTTTTTTAGTGTCAAAAGAGAAACATTTGTTGTTGTGTTATCTCAAAACCTGAGTCCAACCAAGTATCAGTGAAGACAAAATCCCTTTTCAAGTTGTAGTAAGACAGTGTGGATCCAAATACCCTGATTGTATTTCACTTACAATGTTCAATGCCAGACTTTAGTTGAGCAAATTACAATTTTGTATGTGTAAAATCATAGTTTTAATAAAAGAATCCTTTCTCAGGGAGGACCTTGAAGTCATTTGGCTTGTATAGAAAGTGAGTGGTTTTTTTTTGGTTTTGTTTTGTGTTAGTAAGAGAGACACAGGTATTATGGGAAAAAGGACCTTTTGCTGTGTCAGTTTACCTTTAAGGTTTCTTTTAAATAAGTGTGTGTTTCTAATTTAAACAGTATGAGAATGTTATTATGCTTTTGTTTTTTCCTTATAAAAGTAGCCATATATATATGTATGTATATATATATATATATATATATATATATATATATATATATTTAAACAAAACAATCCAACACAGATCAACAGTCCACAGTAGAAGTGGGTTATCCACCAAAGTTGTTGACTTGAGCCATTCACAGCTCAGTATATTATTAGGACTTTAATCTATATACCTCCATTTTTATACTTTTCTGCTGTATGGTTAAGACCTAGTTAAAGCAAGACCTATATAATAAGAAATGTAACTTTTGTATCAGATAAGGTGAGTCAGGTACCCTCAGGGTTAATCCTGTAGCCTTGTTCCACACTTTGTAGATCCCTTGTCAGTGTCAGCCTTGTGGATGAGGCACAGCCATTGCTTGACCAATTTGTTCTCTTTGGAAGCCTGAGAGAAAATTTTCTTTCCATGTGACTCTCCTTAGGCACACTATACATTGTCAATTGCCTTCCTCTGTGGCCCCCTAATCTCCTTGGTCGGAAAATTTGGGGCACAACTGAGTTAAATGATGTTACAGTACAAATTCTCCTACGTCCTGAGTATTCATTGACCTTGAAAGGCTAGGGCCAAAATGTTAGCTGACCTTGCAGCCTTTCTTTTTCTGCAGTTTTTGATCTGCAAACTTAGGTTGTTAACCCTCCAGAAGAGAAGTTTATTATTACCTTGTAATGCAGTTCAGTTTACCCACACTATTAGCCTAAATATCAGACATCTAGGCATAACATGGAACATGTATTTTCCATCAAGTGTTGAGATACTAAACTCTAAGTCCATACAGAATATGAAGTAGAAAAAATTAAAAAAACAGGAATGAACACTTACATATATTTACATAGATATTTATAAATCTGTCCACATACAGCATAGTAGCATTGTAGCAGGACTGTCTTGTGACTTTTTTTTTGTCTTATTTTTCATTTACTGCCTTTTGAAAAAGGGCAGTATAGTACTAGCTGGTATGTCATGACAAGAAATAAATATTTGGAAGACCAGAATGACAGGCATTTGGAACGTGACCCTTCTATTACACTTTGTTAAATTCAGTGCAGTTGCTTGGTTCACAGGTATCAGCATATATAATTAGTCGGGGTGAGAATCCTACCACTTAACTGCTAGTTTCAAAAATCTCCTGATTATTCTCAGGATCATTGTCTTACCCATCTTGTGTGTATAAGTGAATGGTCTTGCTTCTGTCATGTTTCTCCTTGCCCTCTCTTCATTGTCTAAAATTGCTTTTTTAAAATTTGAGTTAGGATCATACTTAATTGTTAAATTTCCCATGCTGGGCTTGAACTTGTGGTCTTGCCTAAGCATTCCACAGTGATGGAATTATGGGCTTGTACCACCACACAACACTTCTTCTAATTCTTAATAAAATGTATTGTAGTGCTAAACTATAGTCATTCTACTGTGTCATTCTGATGTAGAACATCAGAACACATTCTTCCTAATTATACTGGTACCCATTGTCTGATCTTCCTTACTAGCCTCTGTTATACTTAGCTTCTATAAAATCAAATTTTAGCTTCTAGTATATAAATAAGAATATATGGTATTTGTCTTTCTATGCCTGTCTTATTCTCTTTAATATGATTATCTGCCTGTTCTATGGACACTGCCTCAAATGGCATGGTTTCATGTTCTTTTATGACAAGGAACAATATTCCAATATGCACCACATGTTGCATTTTCCTCACCCATCTTTCTATGGCCACCTCCCCTAAAGTTGACCTAGAGTGAGCCCAACTTAAATTTCATGGGACAATTATAAAGGAGAGTGAGTTATCCAAAGGAAATCCTTGTTATGCTCCAGATTAAAGGTAAACAAATTTTGGTTACTGAGTAAGAAGCATCTTCTATCCTGGGCCAATGGAGATTCCACAGGGGAGCAGAAAATTAAGAAAGGCAGACAGCCCATCAGCCCAGTCTTTCCAGATTCCTTCTAGGCAGTTCTTGTGCAGCTTCTGTGACAGTGTGTCACAGAAACTCAGTCATTGCATGCCCATCTGAGGGAGGAGGAAAGATGCTGAGGATATAGATGGTGAAATTTTCTGTAAGAAAAGGTTTTGTCTGTAATGAGCATTGAACACATTTTTTTCATCATTAGTCCCTAAAGAATATGATGTAACACTTATTTATGCTAATATTATACATAATATTAGTGTCAGTCATTTGGAGAAGATGGAAATTATACAGGAGGGTGTGGATAGATTCTGTGCACATACTACGCCAGTTATAGAAGAGGCTTGAGCTTCCTCCGATTTTGCTATCAGCAAAAGTGGAGGAGATAAGACCTAGAAGCCACCTCTCACCCCAGATACTTGGGGATGAATATTTGTATGTGGACCTTTGTTCAGGATAATTTTTTACTGAAAGAAAATAAAATAGTCTAAAACTCTCAATGGGCTTAGTTTGTCAGAACAAATGGACCTGGGGACTGCTGGGCAAACTTTAGGTCGACTCACCAACTTAGCCTGTACTTCAGAGATATGTGTTCCAGGATGAGCTTGGTATAAAGGTTACACAGGGTTCTAATACAGCAGGTGGGGAATTTTCTCCATCAATTTATAGAATCATAATGTCATGGAGCTATGGAGCCTGAAAATATGCAGAGAGCCATGTGTCAGCATGAAGAGATAAAAGACCTGCATGTTTCAGGTAAGCTACTACCTTCCTAAACTGGAAGCATGACACATCTGCCTTTAGTTTGTCTGCAAAAGTGGGAAAATATTCCCTGTCTTAGCAGGTCCAACTAAATTTTTGAAAGACTATCTATGATAGATTTCATGATACAAAATTCAGCGTATGGTCATATGATGATTTTATTGTGGCTTTTTCCTACCTAGAAAGGAAAAGCTGGCAGACTCAATAAACACAGCATTAAAGTATAAATACTTGAATGAGCAAGCTAGATGTCTTTAATGATAATACATGAGCATCCTCTTTTAATGTAAGGTCCCCTCAGGCATGAATAGATTGTTATAGCTAGTTCATTTTCCATCTTTTCAGCAGATTAACTGCTTGTCTGAACTCCTGCAATAGGAATGATGAGCCTCAGTGGAGATGAAGAGAGTTCCTGATTAACTCATCTGTTTTCGTCTCTTGTAATAAGAAGTAACCCTGTATTCAGAGTGCTCTGCTTCTGGGAAGAGCTGTGGTTCTCATTTTACGCACAGTGGTGGACAGGCAGTCACGCCAACAATTGAGGAATTTGAGACCTGGAAGCTGGGAAGAAGAAATGATTGTTAAAATCAAACTATTATGAAATCAATATGCTATTGGTTCCATGGATTTCCAGCGCTTCTCTGGAGCAGTGTTTCCCAAGAGCAGTTGTATCCCAGCCCCACCAAGGTGCACACAGTGTGGTTGGGGTGTGACAGACCAGCTGCTGAAAGATCCTACAGCTGATTACATCAGTTGGCACATAATTTTCAGGGAGTGTTACTTGAGTCTACCTCGAGCTGTAGAAAACATTAATAATAGAAAAAAAATTGGAGTCAAGTGTAATGGCAAAGTAGTGTTAGGCACACAGAAAGGCAAGTGAGCTGTATGCAAAGGAGGCTCAAGTGAGGAGCGGAGCACTAAAGGGAAGCTGGCATTTTCTTGGCTTCCCTCATTCTTGGAAGGACACACAGTCTGCTGTGAGTTCATCCCTTGGCTGGGCATAGAGCTGTGCTGTACTGTAATCCTGAGGCATTCAACGCAGTGAACACCAAACAAACAAACAAACAAACAAACAAACCAACAAACAGAAAAAGGCTAATATCATACCACTGTCAACTTCCTCCTTGCATCTTTGAGGCTTGTAGCACTTTACTCTTGAGAATGTATCCTAAAGGTTTTCAAACAAAAAGGAGGATATAAATAAAGGACCATTTTGTAGTGAAAAAAATATATATATAAAATAGTTAGGATAGGTACACAGCTACTTTCTCTCAGTTCAGTGAGAAGGTTTGTATTAATATTGTTTAGACAAGATATCATGTCTACATATTGTCCTCTGAATAACTACTATGAAGACAATGATATGCAATGTATTCATTATTGTAACTGTACTAACCTGTTTTGAAACTGTTTCACTGCTATTTTATTTTCTCATTAAAATGAATAAAATGTAATAATACAACAAACAAACAAATAAAAAACAATATGGGGCTCTTTTCTAACAGAGGAACGACCATCTGGGACCTCCCTAGAGAAATACACTCTTAAGGTATACCGTACACTTTCCAATCCAGAATGCTGGAGGTATGGTCCCACAAATTTGTATTTTTACCAAATTTTGTGTTGATACTATTGTAGTTAAATTTGAGAGGGACAATATGTATTTATTAAATCAATTTATGTTTATAAAAGCAAGACAAGGACAAAAATGCCCCCCAGAGTCATTTCACTGCCCAAAACATCCCCCTACAAAATCTGCTCCAGCAGAGTATTTTTTATTTGTCTCACTATAACCCATATTGCATTCTGTGTACTGTTGTTTGAGTCTAAGAACAATCTCAATTTTTCCTTGATTTCCACTCTGATCCACTGATCATGTAAGAGTATGTTCTTAAACTTTCATTGTATATTTTTTTGTGGTTTCTTTTGCCAATGATTTCGAATTTCATTCCACTATGATCTGATAACATGCATAGGATAATTTCAATTCCTTTGTATTTACTCAAATATGGTTTATTGGCTATTATGTGTTCTATTTTGGACAAAGTTCCATGTAGCATATATTCTGTCATTGGATACAACACTTTGTAAATACCTATTAAGTTCACATGTTCAAAGGTGAGGTTAACTGTGGCATTTCTTCTTTTTTGTCTAGTTTATCTGGCTACATGTGGTAGTTGGGAAGAAGAAATAATATTTAAAAACAAATTATTATGAAATCAATATGCTCTTGTTCCCATGGATGCCCAGTGCTTTTCTGGAGCAGTGTTTCCCAAGAGCCATTGTTCCCAGCCCTGTGAAGGTGCATGCTGCATGGCTGGGGTGTGATCTTCCAGCTGATTACATTAGCTTGCACATAATTTTGGGGGAGTATTATTTGAATCTACCTTGAGCTGCAGAAAATATTAATGATAAAAAAAATTGGAGTCAAGTGCAACAGCTACATAGTGTTAGACACACAGAAAGGCAAGTGAGCAGGACACAAAGCAGGTTAGAATGAGGTGTGGACAACTGAAAGGAACGAATAGAAAGTTTCCCTTTTATAGTTACACTGACATATATTTTTAGTCTTCTATACCAAACAGCTTTTGTTATGGAGTAGAATGCACAATTGTTCCATGTATATACACTTATAATTGTTAGTTTTTCCTTTGAAACTTTTTCATGAAGCAATAGGCCTTCTTGACCTTTTCTTATCAGTTTGGGCTTAAAATTCACTTCGTTTATAAGTAGCATAGCTCTTTTCTGTTTTCAGCCTCCTGCATGGAATATTGTTTTCCATCCTTTGATTTTTAGTTTATAAATTTCTTTTTGGAATAAATATATTACTTGTATGTAGCAAAGCATTGTACTTGATTTTTCGTTGAGTCTGCCAATTTTTGTCTTTTGGTTGAGGACCTGAGGCCATCTGCACTGACAGTTATTTTATTTTTATTAATTTTATTGAGAAAAATTGCAATGAGAGTTTCAAAACAGGTTTCTAGGAGAACTACAAAAATTAATACTTTGCATATTGTTGTCTTTGTAGTGGATATTCATAGTACAAGATGCAGATATGATATCCTGTCCAAACACTATTAGTACAAATCTTTCTTCTCATTGAATTAAGAGACAGTAGCTATATATCTATCCTAGCTATTTTATATATGTAGATACAAAATGGTCCTTCATTTATATGTCCTTTTCTGGTTTAGTTTTGTTGGAGATGGGTATTCCATTACCATCCAAATATTTTTTAATTAATTAATTATTTTTTTACTTTATTTTATTTGGTCGAGAGACAAATATCAATGAAACAGATTGTAAGTGCATCAGTTCAGCAAAGTATTCCAATATAGTCCAGTAGTCCACAATAGTAGTTGGTTATTCGCAGGACTGGTAATATCTGATGAGCCTTCCACAGCTCAACATTTTAACATGATTTCACTTTTCATACCTCATTTATACACTTTTCTGCTGGATGGTTAAGATCAGGATAAAGCAAGACCAATATAACAAGAAATGTAACTTTTTTATCTGACAAGGTCAGTTAAGTCCCCTGTGGACCTATCCCAAAACTCTGTACCACACTTTGTAGATTCTTTGTAAGTATCAGCCATCTGGATGAGTCATGGCCATTGCTTCACTAACTTTCTCTCTGTGAAAGTCTGAGAGGTTTTCTCTCCATGTGACTCTCATTAAGCACACTCTACATTGATCACTTTCCATTGTGGCCTCATAATTCCCTTTATCCAAAAATTTTGGGCACAACTGAGTTCCATGAAGTTACAGTACAAGTTCTCCTATGTCCTGAGTCTTCACTCACCTTGAAAGGCTAGGGCCAACATGTTGACTGTCCTTGCAGCCTTTCTTTTCTCTAATTTTGCTCTGCAAACTTAGGTTGTTGCCCCTCCAGAAGAGAAGCTTATTATTGCCCACCACATATGCAGTTGTGTTTAACTTCACTATGTATCTGAATATCAAACATCTTAGGCATAAGGTAAAACAGGCAATTTCCATCAAGTATTGATATGTTAAACTTTAAGTCTCTACCAAATATGGAAAAAGAATTAAAAAATATTAAAAACAGAACAATAAACAAATATTTTTGTACAGAAATTTAGAAATTCAGAAATCTAACCATGTATATCATTGTAGGACAGTCCTCTGACTTTTCTCATCTCTTTTTTTCATTTATTACCCTTTTTAAAAAAATCTACTTGATAAACAGTATGGAAATAATTGATATGTCATGACAAGCAGTATGTATTTAGAAAACCAGAATGACAGGCATTCCAAGCATGACCCTACTATTACACATTGCTATCTTCAGTGCAGTTTACTTCATAGGTGTCAGCATATATAGTGAATGAAGGCTAGAATCCTACAAATAACTGCTAGTTTAAACAACCTGCTGATAATTCTCAGGATCGTTGCCTTACACATCTTGTGTGTATAAATGTATGGCTTTGCCCTTGTCATGTTTCCTAGCTTTTCTCCTTGCCCTCTTCTTTGTTGTCTAATCCTCAAGTTCTTGCTTTCCTTCTAATTGTGTTATACCTTTCTATTTGTATTTCTTCTTTTGAGTTCTTATACTAGGGAGATTATATGATATTCACACATGTGGGTCTGGTTTATTTTACTTATGAGTATATCATCAAGTAGCATCCACTTAAATATGCTTTGAGTTTATCATTCTTTATATCTGAGTAATACTCCATTGTATAAAACTAGCATATTATTCATCCACTCCTCAGGTGATGGGCATCTTTCTTGTTTCCGAGATTTGGCTATCACAAATTGTGCTGCTATTAACATAGGTACAGATATATCACTATGATATGTTTTCAGTTCTTCTGGGAAAATTCCCAGTAGGGAGATAGCTGGCTGGAATGGGATCTCCAGTCCTAGTTTCTTGAGTCTCCACACTGATTTTCATACTCATTGTATGAGTCTACATTCCTACCAGAAGTGGAGAAGGGTTCCTTTTCCCCCACAGCCTCTCCAACAACATTTGTTGTTGGTTGATTTGTTTATCATAGTCATTCTTTGGGGGGTGAGATGGTATCTCAGTGTTGTTTTAATTTGCATTTCACTGATGGCTAGTGATGTGGAGCATTTTTTCATATATTTTTTTTTCTTTCTTTAATTTTGTCCTCTGAGAAGTGTGTGATTATCTCAGATGCTCATTTCTATATTGGGTCTTTAAATTTTGGGGCGCTAATGTATTTTAGTTCTTCATAGATTCCAGAGAGCAGACCTTTGTCTGAATGCTTATTAGCTGAGAGGTTTTCCAAATATGTGTGTTGCTTTTTCACCTTGTTGGTAATTTCTTTTGATGTGCAAAAACTTCTCCATAAGAGGAGGTCCCAGTTGTTAATTCATTCAAGTGTTACCTTTGTGATTTGATATTTGTCTATGAATTCTTTGCCTACCCCATGTCTTCAGGAGTTCCCCCTACTTTCTCTTCCAGATCTAGTCTTTCTTTTTTAGTGTTTAGATCTTTAATCAATTTTAATGTTAGCTTAGTGCACTGTGATAGACCTGAGTCAAGTTTTATTTTTTGACATGTAGAGAGACAGTTTTTCCAGCACTATTTGTTAAAGAGGCTATCTATCTTTCTTCCAGTAAATGTGTTTGGTGTCTTTGTCAAAGATCAGATGGCTGAGTGTGATCGTAGATGCCTCTGCATCTTCTAATCTATTCCAATGATCCTCAGGTCTATTTTATTGCCAGAATCATGGTGATTTTAATCACAGTAGTTTTGTAGTATAATTTCAAGTCAGGAATTGTAATTCCTTTTGCCTTGTCGTTGTTGCCCAGTAATGCCTTTACTATTCTATGTCTTTTCTGGTTCCAAATAAATTTTAAGAACAATTTCTCTAGGTTTGTGAGGTATGTTAGTGTTAATTTGATAGGGACTGCATTAAATCTGTAAAACAACTTTGAGAGTATGACCATCTTTACCATGTTGGTTCTTCCTATCCAGCAGCAGGGAATATCTCTCCATTTTCTGAAATCCTCTGCAATCCCTTTTTTCAGAATACTGTAATTTTCCTTGAAAAGATGTTTGCCTTCTTCAGTTAGATTAATTCCAAGATATTTCATTTCCCACTGTGCTATTGTAAAAGGTATTGTTTCTCTAATTTCACTCTCAGTGTGTTTGTTATTTGTGTAGAGAAATGCTATTGACATTTGTGTACTGACTTTGTATCTTGCGATGCTACTGAATTTGTGTGTCAATTCTAGTAGATTCTTGGTGGCTTTTTTTGGGTCTTCCAAGTAAAGTATCATGTCATTTGCAAATAATGATAGTTTTACTTCTTGTTCACCTATTCTTATTCCTTTTATTTTTCTGTCTTGTCTAATGTCTCTAGCCAATGATTCCATCACTGTATTGAATAGAAGGGGTGGTAGAGGACATTGCTTTCTTGTACCAGATCTGAGAGTGAAAGATTTCAGTTTTTCTGCATTTAAAATTATGTTACTCTTTTTGTTGTCATAGATGACTTTTATCAGATTGAAGCAGAGGCTATCTATTCCATTTTTTGGTAGGACTTTGAACTTTAATGAGTATTGGACTTTGTCAAAATCTTTTTCTGCATCAATTGAAATGATCATGTGGTTTTTAGATTTCAGTCTTTTAATATAGTGTACTACATTTACACATTTGCATATATTGAACCATCCTTGCATCCTGGGGATGCATTCTACCTGGTCATGGTGTATAATCTTCTTGATTTGCTGTATTCTATTTGTTAGGATTTTATCGAGAATTTTTGCATCTGTGTTCATGAGGGAAATTGCCCTATAGTTCTTTTTTAGTTGCGTCTTTCTCTGCTTTTGGTATCAGGATAGTACTTGCCTCTAGTAATGATTTTGGGAGGATTGCCTTCTCTTCAATTTCATTGAAGAGTTTGAGTACTAGAAGGATTATATTGTCTATAAATTTCTTATAAAATTCAGCTGTGAATCCATCAGGACATGGAATTTTCTTTGTCAGTAGGTTTTTTTTTTTTTTTTTTTTTTTTTTTTTTTTTTTTTTTTTTTTTTTTTTTTTTT
>PVKA01014796.1:14779-26019 GCA_004027165.1 Ctenomys sociabilis | reverse complement strand
TATTCTGTGAGAGTAAAGGTTCTCAAAGTAGATATTGACAATCTTCTGAATTTTCATAGTGTCTGTGGTAGTTAAACCGTTTTCATTCCTTATTGCTTGTATTTGAATTTTTTGTTTCCTCTTTTCGATGATTTTAGCTAGGGGCTTATCAATTTTATTTAGTATTTTAAAGAACCAGTCTTTTGATTCAATAATTCTTTGAACAGTTTTCTTTTTCTCAGTTGAATTAATTTCTGCTCTGATCTTTATGATTTCTTCCCATCTTTTCACTCTAGGCTTACTTTTCCCTTTCTAGTTGTTGGAGGTGCAACATTAGGGTGTTTATTTGTTCCCTTTCTGTCTTCCTAATGTGTGAGTTCACAGATGCAAATTTCCCTCTGAGAACTGCCTGAATAGCATTCCACAAATTCCAAGAAGTTGCAGTTGAATTTTCTTTAAAGTGGAGGTATTGCTGAATTTCTTGTTTAATTTCGTGTTTGATCCATTGGTTGCTCAGTGGAGTTTTGCTTAATTTCCATATATTTATGGGGTTTTCTCTTTTCTTCTCTCATTTATTTGCAGTTTCATTGAACTGTGGTCAGATAATATGCATGGGATCATTTCTGTTTTCTTGCATATACTTAAGCATGACCTATGAACCAGTATGTAGTCTATTTTAGAAAATAACCCATGTGCATCAGAAAAAAATGTATATTCAGCTGTTGTTTGGTGGAACACTCTGTATATGTCCACCAGATCCATTTGTTCCAAGCTCTGATTCAGTTCTGCTACTTCTTTGCTAATTTTTTGTCTGCTTGACCTATCTTTTTGGGATGTGGGGTGGGGGGGATTTAGGTCTCCTGTTGAGATTGTGGCATTGAATATTAGATTTTTCAAGTCCATTAAGATTTTTTTATATAATTGGGTGCTTCTGTTTTGATGTGTATACATTTATGTATGTTACCTCTTCCTTTTGAATTTTTCCTCTATCCAGTACATAGTCGTCTTCTTTATTTTGTTTGATCCTCCTTGGTTTAAAGTTGAGATTGTCTGCGAACAGGATTGCTTAACCCTGCATTTTTCTGTAGTGCTGGGCATGTTTTCCATCCTTTGATTATCAGTCTATGAATTTTTTTATGAGTTAAATATGTTTCTTGTATACAGCATATTGTTAGATTTTGTTTCCTAATTCACTGTGCCAGTCTATTTCTTTTAACTAGTGAACTGAGTCTATTTACACTGATGATTATAATGGAGATATATTGATTTATGCTTGACATAATATTTACCTACTGTATTTTAAATGTGATCTGCTTCTTTTTTCTAGTGGCATTCAGTATATTGTTCTTGTGCTGGATTTCTGGTATCTTGACTATTATGTGTCTTGGTGTGTTTTTAATTGGGTTGAAGTTATGTGGAGTTGTGTATGCTTCAGTTACCTGCATGTCAGACTGTTTCCTCATATTTGAGAAGTTTTCTGCTATTACTTTTGCCCCTATTCTTTTTATATCATTTGTATTGACTCCTTCTTTCTCATTCATGCCTATTAGTCTCACATTGTTCATCTCTGCATCTTCTCACGGGTGATGAGTTATTGTTTTCCTGGATCCTAGTTGTTTTTAAGAGATCTTTTTTTACCTTTTCAGTAGCTGTAACAGTATCTTCAATATTTGACAATCTATCTTTCTATCTTCAATTTCACCCAAATGGTTTTGCAAGCTTGTGATTGAAATTTAAGCTCCTGTATATCTCTTTGACTCTGCTTCTTGCGATCTAATTATTTCTTGTATTGCTCATTCAAAGGATCTGTCTCTTTTCTATTCTAAATACACAATATGTTGTATCAGTGTGTTCTTGAGGAGTGGTTATTAATTATTTTACTTTACAGATTATTTCTGATCTGATTTCCTTTATATGCTTCTTCATTTGATTCTTTCCTTCAGACTTTCTTCATTCATAGATTTCTTTTTTCATTTGAGAGCTTAATTCTGATCTGAATTGCTCTATACATTTCTGCTGTTATTTATTTACTTCAAACAGTATTAATTCATAGATTTCTTCTTTTATTTCAGAGATTAATTCTGATCTGAGTTCTTCTATACCTTTCTACTGTTGTTTCTGTACTTCAGACACTATTACTTCAGATATTTCAGCTGTTCTACTGTCCTTTGCACTTCTTCTGGGTGGGCTCAGGACCTAAGATTGCATTTTGCTCCCTCTCTTTGTCAAACGTCAGCACTGTCTACTGACTTTTGGTGTAGAGGACTGGTGCAGTTATAACCTTAGCACCTACTAAATTTCAGGTGAAGATATACTAAGTTCGAGTTCACCCAGTTGTGCCTGGCTTGGGTTTAGCTGGTGTGCTCAGCTCTTTCGTACTGTAGCCCTTGGCGGTGAACCTGTTTTGCCCCTTTGGCAACAAGTTGTGCTCCTGGATTAGCTGCATGATTTTGGCCCCTAGTCTCTCTGTAGAGGAATTCAGTTGCAGAGTTTCACACCAGGCCTGTGTGCCAGGCCTGGACTGGGTCTGTGGGGCAGAAGAGTATAGAAGCTCTACCAGGCCTAGGCTTAGGCTGGTCTAGAGGGGGTCCCAAGAGCACAGCGGAAGTTCTCACTCCCAAGGCAGGCTTCAGCTGGCTCTGGAGAGGTGCAGGGTTCATCCTTAGAGGTCCAGCATGGGCAGGAGAGCACAGAAGATCTCCCCCATGCTCACCCAGGGCCTGGGCTTGGGCAGATCTGGAGCACTGATAGTTATTATTAAATGGTATTGACATGTTCCTGCCATTGTGTTATTTTCTGTTGATTTCTTTTTTTCCCCTCTTCTTAGCTACTAATCTTGACTTGTGTACTTGTTTCATTAGCTAGTTTAGAATCATTGACTTCATTTACTCTTTGTAGGATATCTTTGGGGGAGTTTTTGGAGTGCTGAGTTTGATGGCCATAACTTTCTTAGGGTACTTTTTTGTTATGGAAAGTCCTTATTTCTTCATCAATTTTGAAAGACACTGTTGCAGGATATATTTGCCTCTAGTGACTATTCATTTTTTTATGGCTTGAAGCACTTTGGTCGAAGCTATCTGGCATTTGAGGCTTATGTGAAGAAGTCTGCAGCAGTCCCAGTGGGACTGCCTTTATAAGTGATGTATTGCTCTTCTTTACCAGACTGAAGATTCTATCCTTGTCATAATATTCTATCCTTACTCTGTCTGGGACACTGGCCATGACATGACATGGAGAAATTATTTTTGGAATGTGCCTATTTTGCTTTATATGTTTTGCTTATCTGTATGTTAAATATTTTACCATATTTGGAAAGTTTTAGGCTATTATTTCTGTAAATATATTTTATGGTATTTATGCTGTCATTTGATTTTTCACTAATTCCTGTTTTTCTTAGAATAGCCTTCTTTATGTCATCTGTTATATCCATTTCCACATTCCTGTTAATTTTAAGGTACTTATGAGTACATAGTAGCAACAACTATAGCTTCAGGTTTTGTCATTTCTGGCCCCCTTAGGTTTGATAGAAAAAATTAATGTCCTGGTTTTCTCCTTGGTATGTATTCATGGACTCTAGTTCTTCATTAAACTGGTCATTTCAGTTTTGTGTTATTTTGTTTAGTCCACTTGACCTATTGTTAATATTTTCTGTAAGTTCACTAATCAATTTTTTCTTAAGTCCACACCTGATTAGTTACATCGTCTTTGAGATCACCAACCTCCTCATTGTTGTGTTTTGTTTCCTCTTTTATTATTTTGTATGATTGGGCTCTTTTCTCCATTAGCGCCTTATGGATTAGCTTTTGGGGAGATGGGAATTTCAGGAGGAATTTTGTTGTTTTTTCTCTCATGTACCTTGTGTGTGTGTGTTTGTGTGTGTGTGTGTGTGTGTGTGTGTGTATGTAAGTTTGTGGGTTGTTTACTGTGGGAACACCTTGTTGTTAGTGCGGAGATCTCTGTACATGTCATGTGGTTTACTCTGGGGACAGCTAACTGTAAGATTTGCCTCTGTCCTGGTATCCAAAAACCTCTATTAATTTGGGAGGGAAGGGTATAATGTAATTGACCTAGCAGGTAATTCTCCAAAAATGAATGAAATATTGACAATGACAAAAAGAGGAGCCAAATATTGGCATCTAGGAAAATCCACTTAATAGGAACAACAATGCCATCCTGGGAAGAGACACAAAGTCACAAGGATAGAGTCAAAGACAAGTTGGGTACTGATGTGATAAGAACCTATAGAAGTAACCACTGTACCAAACTTAACAATATAAATAAGACCTATAATTATACTACAAACCCAAATAAATTTTGACATATAGGTAATACCTACTAAAAGAAGCAACCATTCAAACCTTGAAGATATAAAGGAACAGATATATAGATCAGTGCAATGGAAGAGAGGCTGCAGAAGCAACCCAGACACATGCAGTTGCCTGACATTTCATGAAAATGATTTCTCATGAAAGGCAGCACAGCGGGAGTGGAGATCATTGGCCATGCAATTTTCTCTTACTAGATTCTTGGCCTATGGGTTTGTGAGGTGGCCTCACTGCGCTAGAGGCCTCTGCCTGTACACTGCATGTGGTGGAAACCAATCAAGTTGAGCTATGTCATTGCACACATTGGTTATTGGGAAAAGCAAGCTCTCTGATCTCTGATGATTGTAGATCACAGGCAGAGATTGAAGTAGATTATTGGAGTCAATGCCAACACTTTTATATCCAGCCTCTTCTGAGAGCCTGTCTCCTTTCCTGGCTGAGCACAAACTTCTGGAGATCTATGTCTAGCTTGTCCCTTCTCCATGACTGTTCCCTGTGGTTTCTATTACCAGTCACTGTGGGAGTGGAATACTAGGAATTCTGTAGTTCTTCTATAGCTTACTTTTATATTGTCACCCTCTTCCCAATATGATACTTGATAAATTGCTTTCTTATAATAAGGCACTGTACTTCTTCTCTGACACAAGCCTACCATGAAGGAGTCACTTTTGAATGAAAAGCCCCAGTCTCATAGCTGTTTATAACAGCTGTGAGGTTTTTTAAAGTTTGTAATAGCTGGCTGGGACTATACTGTGTCCCCAGGTCTGTGACTTCAGGTCATAGCCTTAGCCATCATCAGGTCAGCTATTTGATTGATGCCCCTTCTGCTCCATATGAAGGACAAAGATAATGTAGAGGCTGCTAGTTGGGGCACTGCCATGGCAGGGCACAATTCACAGGTGCCAAGTTAGCTGGGGCAAATGTCACCTGCTCTGTCATCTGGACTGCATGGGGTACGGCTGCTCCATCTAGGGTCCTCTTAAAAGCTAACAAAATTAATTTAATGATTTTGGGTAAATGTAACAGAAAAAAACAAGGATAAAAGGAGGGAGTAAGAAAAAAGAAACAACTAGCAAAATGTGGAAAATATAAAAGGAAATGACCCACCACAACTCCCTCCAAAAATAAACAGTGGGAGAAAAAGGAGTCCAAAAAACACTTCTTCATTTTTTAATAATGGTCTCTTTTCAGGATTTTCAGTATTAGATTCTAACAGATGTGCTAATACTCATTTCATTTCCATACATGCTACCTTTCCTGCTGGATGTAGTTGGCCAATACTTTCCCTCCAAGGGATGCAGTGGCTTCCGCTGCTTCCAGTTTCTGTGTCTCTCTGGGCACCCCAAGCCATGGCTTCCTGTGCCTGTGAGTTCTGATGCACCCCTCATAGCTCTAGCTCCTCTGTCTGTAAATCCAAGGCTGTGATAAGGGTTCAATTCAAAGAATACTGTTCTAGTGTTTGTAGATGGGGAGCAAACACATCACAGAACCCTTGCTGGATGGAGGCAGCAGGACAGGAGTTCAAGCAGACTGCAGACTTCATGCTTTCACTGTCAGATCCAGTGTTCTCTGAAAGCCATGCACAAGCAGACTGACTTTGCCCTGCAGAGAGAGGGACCCCTGTTTCCTTCCCATCCTGATTTTTAACTTCTCCCATGGGGCTATGCCTATTATATGCTTCCCACAGCTGTCTCTTGTGGCTGTACTCCACCCAGTCACCGTGGTATTGTGATGCCCAAAACTCTGAAGTATAGTGGCTCTATAGTACATCTGTGGTTCAGTCACAAATCATGAACCCCTTTTCGGAATGGCTCTTGATTAAACACTCCCAAATATGCCAGGTACCACACTGGATGTCTTCTCCAAATATAGCCTGCCACACAGGAGTCATTTTCAGAGTAAACAACTTATATTGTTTTTGCAGTGAATGTGGGTTTCTTTGGGGGTGTCATTGCCACGCCAGTTCATTGTTCCTTCCTGGAGGGGGTGGCCCCGTCCAGATTTACCTTGTGCTTTTCAGACTCAATTGTTTCCTCTGTGTTGTGCTCCACTTCTTCAGCTTCGCCATAGTTCTTGTCATATTCCTCCTGATTCCTAGAGATCTCTCCTTTTTCCTCCTCACCAAGCTATTTCCCATGTCCAGTTTCCAGGTCCTAGGGAAGCTACATCTTGATGCCAGTCTCTGTCCCACTGTTATTGATTTCCCCAGATCCATTCTTGTCCTTCGACTTTTGTCCACACTGTTAACCACACTGTGATATTTCTTATTATTTCTTCATAGGAACTCCCCTTCCTGCATTTATTGGTGAATCTCTCTACAGTGGATTTTCCCCACCCCATCTAGTACTCTACTTTGACTCCTTTGTCTCATGCATGGCACTTATCATGGTGGGAAATAATTGATGGGTTTATTTTCTCACAAAAATATAAACTTCTCACAGACTAGAAGCATACATGTCTTATTCAAAGTTATAATTCTGATCCTACAATGATGTTTACATACTAATTGCATAATAAATATTTTGAACCAGGGTCTTCTGTAGAGTTAAGGCTGCGCTTGAACTTATTATAGAGCCAGGCTGGCCTCAAACTTGCAGCAGTGCTCCTGCCTCAGCTTTCCAAAGTGCTGGGAATACAGGCACATACCACCACACCTGCCTATATTTTTTGAGAAAAAATTTAGTTGTCTGTTGTGCTTCTTGGTATCTTGGAAAGATAGACTTCTAAGGACAATTTTGCAATATTGCAATACAGAGTTATATAACATATATAATATTTTGTCATAATCTTCTTGAAGAAATTTTGCCAGAGAATTGTGGGTTATATGCAAGATTGGATATATAAATATGTTATAGTGTTCAACAATCAGGTCATGCTGGCTTATTAACATATCATTTTTCATATTAACTAACTTCACACTTACTTAATACTTGAAATCCAGCTCACTGCCAGCATACATCTGTAGTCCAGCACTCTGAGAGACTGATGCAAAAGGATCACACATCTGAGTCCTGCCCTGGAACTTTAGCGAGAACCTGTCTCAAAAATTTTTAAAAATGTAAAAAACAAGTTCAAGATGTAAGTCAATTCAGAACCCTTCAAATAAATTTTCACACTAAAGAAAAATTATATTGTAGGAATGTCTAACTGTAGTAATTGAACAAAAAATTCACAGGTCTCCTTCAGAACTATCCGTTTAAATATTTCCTGGTATTTCACTAATGCACATTTCTTAAATTGTGATCCCCAGAAAGAGACCCTGAAATGAACTGCTTTCAGTATTTCATTAATTTATGTTTTATTTTTGATTACCATGCAGTAATTGCATATGTTAATGAGGCTTGTGGGATTCAGTGTGACATTTTAGGTCATGCAGATAATACCTCTTTTTTTCCAGAGTCCTCTTAGTCTTTGCAGCCTTTCTGATCCTTATTGGATGTTCAGGTGAACTGTTGTTTTCTTTTCCTTCAATTTTCCATATGTGAGAGGATGTGCAGTTTTTGTTTTTGTGTGTCTGGCTTACTTCATTTAATATATTGTCTTCTAGTTCCATCCACTTTGTTGCAGATGACAGGATTTCATTCTTCTTCATGAGCAATATTCTGTCGTATATACTCACTATATTTGCTTTATCCATTCATTTGTTTGATGGGCACTGAGATTGATTCCATATCTTAGCTATTGTAAGTTGTGCCACAATAAATTCAGTAGTGCAGATATCTCCTTGACAAGCTGTTACCAAAGGGATTTATTAGGAATTTCTCCTACGAGGGAATCATAGTGAGGAGGTAAGAAAGGGAAAAGCAAGCAAATATGAATCGAGAAAAGTCTCAATGAGTTTTATTTTGGTTAAAGCCCACAGCAGAGCTCTGGAAATAGAGTTAGGATCTAGGGATGATTAGTATTTGTTCTTTCAGCTGTCAGTCCTTGGTTAAGACTGCCCCCTGCATAATATATATTCTTAGGCATTTTCTTTTTCTGTGTACAAATAGGTAAAGCTCATTCTAGCAGTAGGAGGAAAGGCCCAAGGGTAACTGCTGAGAGTGAGTGCACACCACGTGGTCACAGGGTGCTAGGTGTAAGGCTCTCTCAACCACAGCCCCACTACAGCAGTGCTCCCAGCCTTCCCCAGTGTAGGCCTTTGTCTCCCATATGTTATTCTGGAGGACAGTTTGTCCAGAACTATGTCTATCATCTTCACCAAGCTCACAGGCAATGCCATTGATACCACTTCTGAATCCACTTTGAGAAGCAGGGCAAGTGTACCTTGTAGTGTGCTGTGCAGGCGGATCCTTGCTCAAGTAAGTTTTCATGGAAACACAGTTCACCAACATTTGAAATACAGCTGCTTTGTTGAGAGGAACTGGGCTTCACCATTGAATTTTTGAAAACATTTTTATCAGTGAAGCCAAATATTTAGTTACAGCCCTTAGTATATGTGCAGGAAGGTGAGGATTCCCTCGTCCTCCATAGAAGGTGCACATAGACCAGGAAAGTGCCCAATATCATCCAATATCATTAGCACTATGCCCTAGTGCTAATGCCCAAAGCCATTGTTCAGAGACATGAGCAATGACATTTGTTTCCTTTGGAATCAAGACCATCTTTTCAACAAGGAACAAGCATTTAGTAATACTTTATTTGGATGTCACTAGGAATATTTTCATTGGGGACACACACACACACACACACACACACACACACGCACATTCAGGCATGACTTTTTCTTCATGGTATTACAATCTGAAGTGCTTGCTTACAGTAATGGGGACAGAAGTGGCTTCAAATTGATCCAACATTGGCAGTATTTTACTCTGACTTTTTCATTGATGACCCAGCTGGAGTTACTTTTAGGCTGTATTTGTCTTGTGCATCAAGTTAGAGATGTGAAGTGGGCTGCAAAAACACAAGCTCAACAAAGAGATAAACTAGAAAATTATTTTCAAGCTTTGTCACTTGAGATCTGAAGGCATAAGTGATGTTTTCCTGTTAACTATACTCTTTGTTTTTATATTGTTCAATGAATGCTAATAAGACATACAAGTGCAGACTGCCTTGGGCAGAAATAAATATTATGCACTTGCAGTAATTAATTTATGGCGCAGTGTAGTCAGTAAAGTGAATTTGTGAAATTCTCACAGTGCCTGACAGCTCCTTATTGAAGCAGAAATAAATTACAGCCAGGAAATGTTATAATGCAGAAGTAAGAGTTTGGTTATCACCACAAGGACTGCGTGAAGTAATTTGGGGTGCTTTGCTCCTCTATCAGGGGTGACACATCATCTTATTGCAGTGAGGGTGCAGAGGTCTGTAATCCAAATAACTGAGGACTTGACTAAAATAAGACTTTATGGAATTATTTTTCCAGAATCCTATTGCCTTAACAATGTACAAATGATCTTCTTGGCCTGTTAACCCTTTACCTCATCTGCACAGAGCCCCCGACTCAAATGTTTTGGCTCAAATATTATTATGGTAGCAGCAATTCATAGAGTATAATTTCACAGACATAGAAATGGTTTGGCAAGTGGACATTGTTAGGATGGCTGCTTCAGTATTTTCAGAATTCTCTACCCCTTCCTATGCCATCTTGCTGGAGACAATCTATTTCTGCCTCCCAGGAGCAGAGCTTGAGATGGAAAATCTTGTGCAAATGGTTTAGCACAGGGTTGTGCTCGAAAAGAGGGGAATACAAAACCAAACCAAGATAATGTCCTTGGAAAGAAAACCATATTTCAAGACCAATCGTAGCTGGATCCTACAGGGATCTATGGATTATCTGTCTCAAGGCCAAGCTTTGTACCCGTGGCTTGGTGAAGCAGTGATTGCCTGCGGGTAGGCAAGAGCAGCAAGCCATTTCCCACTTGTCGTGGCTCTATGGTGGCTGTTGGCAATTCTCAGAAGGTGGAGGCTGAGATCTGAGAAACAACAGAACCTGGGAGATGTGAACATCCTCTAAATAGAGAGAATCTGGGTAAAATCCCATCTTCACTCACCTGAAAAAATGAGGAAAAAACAGCAAATCTTGAGCTGGTTTATGAAGCCAGTTCTATGATAAAGTGGTGAAAATAATGATGCCTTTATGAATGAGTAACAGCTACAAAAAGCATTTTCATTCCTTTTTATTCCTAAACTTTTCTTTCTTAATCAAATGATAAAATTAACCCAATTGTATCTCACACTTTCTGAGGAGATCTCAAATGAAATACAGTAAAAGGAAGTTGATCGCTAAAACTCTGGAGGAAACCGACCACAGAGGAATGGGCTCAGGCATCAGATGACAGAATTGGAGGGAAACATTGCAGTGTAACAGATAATACCATCTGCACAAGTGGTACCATGGCGGGGAGTCTATACTTTCTTTCTCTGCAGAAGTCTTCCAAAAACCTTAACAGATCACTGTTATGTTTCTCAGACACTATCTATACGAAGCCACACCATGTGAAGTTGTGGTCTCAGGCAGGTAACTGACAGTGTCTGCTGCCATCTGTGGTAGTCACCCTAAAGAATCTGGATGGTGAAACATCAGTGTGAAGATTTATGACTTTCTTTGCTCATTATCTTATTATTAAGGAGATATTTTATTTTCCTTTTTGAAAACCTCTTATTTACTAGGTGACCTGTAGGCATATGTCAGAGAGTTTTGGAATAAATAAATAAATAAATAAATAAATAAATAAATAAGTGCCCCCTTCCTTCTTCCATCTAGCTAGGTGGGAGTGATCTAAAACACCAGACAAGCTGCTTGTGAGGGGCTGGATCATTGCTTTTTCTTTACCTCATTTTTGTGAATATTATATTCATTTCCCTTTTCTCCTACCTTCTTCAGTTTTAAAATTGCCTCCTTCTTTTATTCTTCCCATCTTTCTGCTTTTCTTATTTCTATTCATTTTTTCCCATTTTCGTCCTCACCCTATTCCTTTCTCTCCCTTTATT
>PVKA01014796.1:0-14679 GCA_004027165.1 Ctenomys sociabilis | reverse complement strand
TGGCTCCAGTTTGATGCAGTGGTCAACACAGGGACAGGATGTGCTGCATTGAATTTGGTAAATGTGATCTAACTGAATGATTTAAATGCCTATGTTTAATACCTAGGTAAAGATATAAAGAAAGGGAGAACTCAGCAGAGGTAATTCAGCAGACCTGTGGCCTTCCTCTAGTTACTGCTTAGCACAGACAGCTCTTTGGGCCTCAGTGTTTCAGAGGAGAAACTCTACCAAAATCAAGCATTCTTTGTTAGATTTCTCAATGTGTGGTATTCTTTGCAGATCTCACATAATACTGATGTAAGTTTACCATCTCTACCAGCCAGCTTCGAGCAGAATCTGTCTCAGCTGCCTAACTCATTACAGATCTCATCTGTCTCTCTTGCTCCTTTGGCAGTCAAACAGCTTGATGCATGATGCATCTCATATTAGAAAGATTATATAACCACCAGGCTATCAAAACCAGGAGGCCAGAAATAGTGGTGGCATCTTTTTCATGGACTTTCCTCTCGGTTTTAATTTCAGTGTATTTATTAGAGGACTCAAAGTGAAAGTAAAAGCAACTATGGCCACAAACATGTGCTCACAACTGCACAATCACTGACTGTCACCTGGGTTGCAAAGTAGTAGTGCTGCCATGCACAGAACAGTGCATTCCAGTCAGTGGTGGGCTGCCTGTGTGGCTGCAGCTGCATAAGATTGCGCCATTCAGTATTGTCATAGCTCTCTTGGTTTATGCAAGTTGCACCCTGTGGTGTTCTGCCAACAACAAAATCACCTAACAAGTCATTTCTCAGAAGGTTTCCTTATCTTTAAATAATTCATGGCTGCATTTCATATGTCTTTTGGCAAATGCCTCCCAGAATCATTAACTAATTTGGGGACTCAACAAAGCCCCATAATTGCTAAAAGTATTGCCAGAGAGATGCAGTTTATGTATAAATAGATAGAAAAAAAAGATACTACCTCTTTTATGGGTAATTTAATGATACCTATAGGATAGTACATTAGCCATAAATGTGAATATATAGAAGGAGTTGTGCTGAATTCTGTTTTTCATTGTCCATTTACTTCTTTCACTATGTGAGTAGAAATCTTACACTGGAATGTGCACTGGTTATCTCAGGAAAACACTGCTCCATGTTGAACCTTGTTCATTAGCACACTCTATTAATTATTCTAATTATTAGTGAGATTCATGCTAATTGAGGCATACAAAACTGCTATCACCAGTAGACATACAACTCTATGGAACACATGCTAACTATTGTGGTGTAGAATATGAGTAGTAGGAGTTTGGAGGAGCTGGGTATCAAAAAGCTTCATGGGAACAGTTGATAGATTTAGGAAAGGAGGCTTGTTATGACTTAAAAGTCACCCTCAATCACAATCCAGCATAATTATAATCCAACATAATTATATTTATCTCTAATCTAATCATAGTCCAACAAAATTATCTTTCATATTTGCGAAACCTTTCTTTGGCAAGTTCCATCCTCTGGGGATCCCACTCGGATGTTGATTATGACTCTGGGATTTCTCACAGAGTTAAGTGATAAAAATATGAATATATTTTTATTTCAGAGAAATGTTATCAGCAGTTAAAGCAGTATTATTCTTTGGCAGAGAGTGGTTCTCAGGAAACATGAATGTGGTTGAGAAGGTATGAAAGACTTTCTCATGGTACCCCGGAGCACTCATGCGTTCAAAGGTGGGGTGATTGAATCATGAAGGTGCTAACTTATTTGGTGGATTAAAAGACTAGTGGATTAATAGACCCACCTAATTAGCAGATTAATAGATTGATTGTGCAGCTGGAAAATGGGGCCTGGAGAAAGCAGAGCATTGGGCGTGACTTAGAAGGGCGCATTCTTGTCCTTGGTCCTTCCTGTGTCCCGCCTCTCTCTCCAGGGGCTGTCGAGAAGCTGTCCACCACCACACCCTTCTGCCATTAAGCCTTGGCTTTGGGGGCAGCTGACGCAGACTGAGCCTCTCAGGAGGACCCAAAGCAAACCTCTCTTTTTCAAAGATTAATTGTAAATAAAGTGTTGACACCCACAGTTCATGTTCAACACAGGAAATTTGTACCTGTACATAATATAGCTTAAATTTTTTTCATTTTCCACTCCTCCCTTCAATCCTTCCACTGCATTTCCAAAAGTTTGTTTCTATTCTTTTCCTTCCCTTGTGTTTAATTTTTAAATCCCAGTCCTTTTCTTCTTTACCCTTTCTCCCCTCTCTTATTTCCCTTAAAGAAACTTCATTTTTCCCCTACTTCTCAATATATATATATATATATATATATATATATATATATGTCTTCCACTTTGGTCCTCATTTACCCTCTGATTTTCCACATAAAAGAAACGAGATATTTAAACATATTTGTCCAATTTATTTTATTTAAAATTTTGTTCTAATGATGTACCCATTTACCTAAAAATGTCTCACATTGAAACTTCTTTATGGCAGAATAGTATTCCATTGTATATAAATAGCATATGTGTTAACCCATTTATCTATTGATAGGCATATGTATTATTTCCAAGATTTAGCTATTAAAAATTATGCTGCTGTAAACAGGGGGTGCTGATATTGCTTTTAATTCTTCTGGGAAGAAACCTAGATGGAGAATTGTTGGGTCAAATGGAACCTCTAGTATTAGATTTTGAGGGATTGCCACACTAATTTCCATAGCGATTGTACCAGTCTACACTCCCACCAACAGTGGCGAAGGATTCCTTTTCTGCCACTGCCCCTCTAGCATTTGTTATTGATTGATTTCCAAATGGTAGCCATTCTTACTGGGGTAAAAGGGGACCTCAGTGTCATTTTAATTTGCATTTCTCAAATGAACAGGGATGTTAAACATTTTTCATGTATTTATTTTTCTTCTTCATCTGAGAAGTTAAACCTAATTTTCAGGTGTTAGCTATTTTATACCAGCAATGGAAATTTAACCAACATAAATGTCCACCACTTTATTGCAATATTCTATACACTGAGATGAAGATCAGCTTCAGAATGCTGATCATAGAAAAGGATTGTGAAAGATTAGTAGACCTGCAATGTTTTCTTATTTTATAAGTGATCTTCTTAGAGACTTTACTGGGGTTTCTATCTGCCTGAAGCTCCATGTGAAGTATGGTGTTTTTCATTCTTATGCATTTTAACTTATAGGCATTTAACATTCTCTTCAAGGAAATGTTCACATAAGAAAATATATTTGTATTTTGTTGAAACAGAATCATTACCAACTTAACAAGCTTCCCGCGATGGCTTTAAAACTTCACTGAATTAAGCTTTAAAAATCATGCTGTACAATGAAGAACATACCAAATTTTTAAAATCTTCGATTAAAGAAATAGATTTTTCCCCTCAGCATTTAAGTTCAACTCCGTTTTCATTTCCCAGCTCCATTTTCCCTTTCAAGAGTGTGTTTAGGCTGAGTTGGTAATCCCAGCACTTGGGAGTCTGAAGCAGGAGGATTATTGTGAGTTTGAGGCCAGCCTGGGTTTCAAAGTAAGTTCAAGGACAGCCTGAACAACATAGCAAAACCCTATCTGAAAATAACAAAAATACAAGGGTCAAGGATATATCTTAGTGATACAGCACCTGCCTGGCAAGTGCAGATCCTGAGTTTGATTTTTAGTATCAAACAAAAAAAACATAAAAAAGTACAAAAATACAAAAAGAAAAAGAAAATGCACACTGTAGTACATTTAATTCTTTATCTTTCAGGGTGACTTCATGCTGAGACAATAGCTTCTTCAATGACAAAGGTGACCTGTAATAAAGCCTGAGATATGAAATTTATAAATAAAGTCTGCACCTCTGTCACTGTTACCATTTATTCAAGTATACAAATCTATAACTCATCTCTCTCTGACCAAAATCAATCAGTTTCCCAGCCCTGCCAAATTTTCTTTCTCAATATCTATCAAATCCATCTCTCTCAGTTTCTCTTTCTTTCAGTCATGTGCATACACTATTACTCCAGGAGTAGCCCTAAGACGTAACACTGCCTTTCTCTGCCCTTTCTTCTAACCAGTTTTTAACACTTCACAATTATTTTGAGACCCACGTCCCTTTTGGTCACTGTGGCATTCTAGGATATTCGCACCACTCCTTACTTTCTGTACTAGTCTATTTTGTGTTGCAACAAAAATGCTGGAGGCTAGGTACTTCACAAAGAAAACAGGTTTGTTTAGTTTAGAGCTTTGGAGGCTGGAGCACAAGGACTCATGGCTCCACTCATTGACCTTCTCGTAGCAGCCCTTGCAGCTGCATCACAGTGTGGTAGAAAAGCAGAAAGAAAAGTGGTTGTCTACAGAAGAGGCCAAGCACACAAGGCGGGCCTGCTTTATAACAACCTACTCTTCTAAGGACATATGAACAAATGAATTTGATAATCAATGAATGAATGAATGACAAGAATCATGCAAGCACCACATTTTTTTTTTCAGTTTTATGTATTTGATACACGGTCTCACTATGCAGCTTGTACTTGTAGTGATCCTCCTGCTTTCAGCCTCCCGAGCTCGGGGATTACAGGCATGTGCCAGCATGCCCAGACTTGGTCTGTAGCTCAGCGTGCCCCGGGAATGGGGCTGGCAAAGCATGCAGGACAGGGAATCGAACCCTGATCCCTGAGCTTGCCAAAGCAGGCACTTAGACCACCAAGTGCTAGCTTGCCAGCCCTGAGAACAACATTCTAAGCACAGATATTGTCGCTTCACATTTTGTATCAACCATTATTCTCCCCAAAGCACCCTCTGCTTACAGATCAGACGAAACAGTCACACAAACATCATATCACAAGCTGGAATTTGAAGATATGTTATTTGATTCTAGGCATCTATTAAAATAATAATCAATCAGGCAAAAGAACAGAAAGTTGAAAGAAGAGTGGAAAAGCAGCGGCCAAGTGCTGTGGGGAGTCCGTGGCAGGACATGAGACTGCCTCCCCTCGCCGAGCAGGAGATCTACCTATGTGTCTCTGGGTCTATTTTCTTCTCATTCTCATTGTTTTTTCCTCCACCATTGATTTGATAGTCCTCAAAATGATTTTTAGCGCTCCCCAGTAGCTTCTGAACGAGTCTCCCTCCACACTGATTTTCCTCTTTATCCATAATATATCAGCTTGCCCTGTTCAGGGATTAGTCAGGGACAGGGATGCCACGTTTGATTTAAAAGCTTTCCCACTTCTCCTCTTAAAATTCCTGGTTGCATAATAAATGTTAGTTCGCATTTGCTCATAAAGGTATTTTATAGAGGATGTGCTTTGCAGTTATTTCATTATTTTTCTAACTGCAGAGAAGATAAATTCTAATGTCTTTGTTTGTTTTTATAGCCTTACATGTATATTTAAGGTTATTCTCTTTCTATAAAAAAGGAGGAAATATAAATACATAGAGATGAATTAATATATCATAGGAAAGAATGAAAGCCAGAAATTACCCCTGGCATGTGGCTTGTGGTGTGAAATACAGCAGAGAATCTCCCTCTGGAGCTCTGTCTCCCAGCTCACTCTTTGGGTTTTTCCTCACTTAGTGTTGTGGGCTGTGCCTGGCGACTTTGAAAGCAATCTTTTTCTTAAGGCCCCAGTTCTTCTGCTTCCTTGGCCATCTGATTCTTGTAGATTTTACAGTATGTGCTATGGATTCATCGGACAAATATCTATATTGATTTCGTTCTCTCTTTTTTTACAATGTATTTTGGTTTTTTTTTTACAATGTACTTTATGCAGCTGGGACTCCTAGTGATCCTTCTGTTCTCAACCTCCCCAGTGCTGGGCTTACAGGTGTGCGTCACCACACCAGCATCAGTGGCCAGTTCAGAGTGCCCAGCGGAGGGGCCAGGGGGCAGATGGTGCCCACAGCATCCCTGTGCTTGCCTAAACAGGTGTTTAGTCCTCTGAGCCATCTTTCCAGCCCTCTGTATTGATTTATTATCTGCTTTCCAAATGCAAAGTGAAGATTGTCATGTGGAGGTGCACTGTGATTTTTTTTTAATCCCTGTAACTAAATTTCAAATTTGTTTTTTAAATTAATAATACAGTTTTTAGCAGGTAATTTAAGCACTCTCTTTACTTCAATGAAGATGGTGAATACAAATAAAAGTCTAGCCAGAAGTTAAAAACACATCCTTGACAATCTGCTAATGACCAAGGATATAGCCTTGACTTATCCTGGAAGCACTATTTGCTAGCAATATTTGGCAGTGAGCACCACTGCAAAAGAGAGCACACACTCTTTGAGTCTGTCACCTACATCTAGTATTGTACTGAATGCTGGAGGTACAGCTCTGGGCAAGACATAGGCTCTTCCTTTAATGTACATACAATTTTATGAATGCAAGAAGTGTTTTAGGGTAAGATGTAAAGTACTTAACAAATAAAAGTGTCAAGAGAATTTCATTTCACTTCTACCCTTTGCATTCATCTTTTTCTGTATTTTGGTGGAGGTAGACTGCCTTTGACATAGTAATCCTTGAAGGTTAAAATTTGCAAGGTGAGAGATATTTCTCCTGTGATAGTACTTAACACTTTGAACATTAATATACCAAGTAGTGTGATAAATGTTTTATACATACTATATCATTGATTCTTAAATTTTTTCTATGAGGTGAGCACTTTTATTACTCTGTATCTAGGTAAGGATAATAAGACCCAGACATATTAAGTAGCTTGCTCCATAATTGAAAGCAGATTTTGTCTTACCTAAAATGTATCTCAGCATTTGTTGTCTTTGAATGCCTGAAACCAAGGGTTTTTTTTGTCTTTAAGAACAGAAAGGGGTGATTTGATGTATATGAGAACTTGATGAAGTCAAGGGGTGGATTCAGAAAAGAATGTCAAGAGAGAAGACCCTTAAGCATGCTCATCTGCAGTGGGCATTGCGTTAAATGATAAAATCCTTCAGTTTCAATGCAACTGTTTTTTTCTGCTTGGATGGAAATTAAAAATTATTTCTTTCTTCAGAGTATCATGGTGTATGAATGAGATATGCCATCCAACACTGTAGATGCCAATAGAATTTATTTTTACTATTATTTTTAAATAGAATGCAAAATGATAGAAAAAGCAGTAGAAATAATACAGAATTTCACCAAATAAAGTAATGGGAATTTGATAATAGCTGTAGTATTGCTTAATGTCATTTTCAAATTAGTTGTTTATATTGCCAGATATAAACATGCAAAATTAGTAAAAAACATGTTATGAGAAATTAAAAGGAGGGGCTGGGGAGATGGCTCAGTGGAATAAGTGCTTCCCTGGCAAGTACAAGGGCCTGAGTTCAATCCCCGGTTCCGCCAAAAAAAAAAGAAATTAAAAGGAGAAGAAAAATAATTTGAATGTTAAATCTGCTCCTTTCAAGAAACCAGCAGAAATACAGTATATCTGTCCAAGCTACCATATTATCATACATATATATCTTTTTCCTTTTTTCTTTTTGTTCCTTTCTTCATCCCAGTTTTTCCTTCCCTTTGAGCAGATTCTTCCCTTTCACATATTTATTATACCTTTGAGATTTTATTTATTCTTAGATTTTTATGCTAATGAGACAATATGTTTACATATGTGTGTTTGATTTGTTTCACTTAACAGCATGAACTCTATTTGCATCCATTTAACTAAAAAAGGTTATGTTTTATAGTTGAGTAACAATCCATTGTATAAAAATATACTTGTAATCTCAGTTCTGGGGAGACTGAAAACAGGAAGATCACTATGAGTCCAAGTCATGAGGCCCTGTACCAAATACAGAAATGAAAAAAATATCACATCTTTTTAATCCATCATAAATTGATGGGAATTTGTGTTCTTTATAAGATTTAGCTATGACGAATTGTGCTACTATAAACATGGGTGCACATAAATCTCTGTGATATGATGTTTTGAGTTCATTTAAAAAAATATCTAGGAGGGAAATAGATGAATTGAATGAACAGTCCAGTGCTAGAATTTTGAGGACTGTCCACACTGATTTCCATAGTAAAGCAAATCTACATTCTCACCAACAGCAGAGAAGGGTTCCTTTTCTTCCCACAACTCCTGAAGCATTTGTGATCGAGTGACTTCTTGATGATAGCCAATCTTTCTAGGGTGAGGTGGAATCTCAGTACTGCTTTAATATGAACTTTTTTTTGTATATTTACATGCCATTAGTATTTCTTCCTCTGAGAAATATATATTGATCTTGGCCATTTTTGGATTGTGTCTTTGAATTTGGGGGGGCTGATTATTTTTAAATTCTTTGTATATTCTAGACAGAACACCTTTGTCTGAGGGACAGTTGGTTGTAATTCTTTTCCAGTTTGTTGGTTTTCTTTTTACTCTATTGGTGATTTTTTTTCATGTGTAGAGACTTCTCAAAAAGGTGATATTCCAATTGTTGATTCTTTGGAGTATTTCTTGTGCAGTTTACTTTCTGTTCATATGTCTATAAGATTTCTACCTACTTTGTTCTCTAGAAGATTTAGTGTTTTAGTTTTAATTTTTAAATCTTTGATCCACTTTGACTGTAACTTAGTGCCTGATGATAGACATGTGTCTAATTGTAGCTCTTGGCATGTGGAGAGCCAGTTTGTCCATTTATTAAAGAAGCTATCTTTCTTCTAGTGAATATGTTTTGCACCTTTGTCAAAGATAAGGCAGCTCAGTATATTTGTAGCTATATCTTTACCTTCTAGTCTGTTACACTGATACTCTGGTCTGTTTTATTTTTCCCCAGTGCCATGCTGATTTTATCACAGTAACTTTGTATATACTTTCAAGTCAGGGATCCTGCTGCCTTCTACCTTTTATTTGTTACCCAGGATAGCTTTTGGTATTTTAGGTCTCTTCTCATTCTAGATGACTTTTAGGAATGTTTCCTCTAGACCTGTGAGGTATACTAATGGTATTTCAATTGGGTTTGCTTTGAGTCTCTATAACAACTTTTGGAGTGTGGCCATGTTCACAATGTTGGTTCTCCCTATTGAGGAGAAAGGAATATCTTTCCATTTTCTGAAATCCTCCTCCATCTCTTGTCACTACATTTATCACTGTATAAATCTTTTATTTCCTTTGTGGGATGAATTCTTAAGTTTCTATTTCTTGGATGTTCTTGTGAAATTTGTTGTTTCCCTAATTTCTCTCAGAAATAGCCTGTTTTGGTTGTGCCTAGTTGTCCCTCAAAGCCTCATGCAGTCATGGGGTAGCTTCTAGTGTTCAAGATTGATTAGAGATCCAGTACTGGGAGTGTGGATGTGGGAGCTAAATTTGCCCAGGGCAGATAATCTGCACTACAATACAAGGAGGAGCAAGAAAGGCTAGTTAGCTGCTATAGCCAAAGCCTGTCCTTTTGCTCTATGCTGCTTTCCACTGCCATGGGCAGCTGCCGCCTGTCATGTGCCACTCTGTGTTGGAGACAGTCATGTGTAGACTAAAACCTTTGCTAACTGTGAGCTAATTACACCTTTCCTGCCTTTATTTTGGATGGCGATATTTTGTCCCAGCAATAAGGGAAAAGCAACTGACACACAGACTTTCTTAGGAAATACCTAAGAGAAAATTTGATCAGTTTTCATTGATTGGGTGTTGGGATGTAGGTTAGACTATTTGTGGTAATTGGAGTCCTGTAAGGAAGGTAGATACTTATTAGCAAAGAACAGGGATAGAGAAAGACAACCTTACCTGAGCAATGAATATGGAATGGCATCTCAAGAGGAAGAAATCTGCAGAAGAATCATAATAAATTGAGATTGGGGAGATTTTACCTGTTGGGTTGACTTTGTTGGGAAAGTTGGCATAAATTATGACAGATCTTGTAAACACCACTTTAAAGTGGGGTATAAGAAGCTTTTGAGGGAATTGCAGCAGAGGAATGACTTGAGCAGTTTCTAAGGTTTTCTGAGGCACAGAACAGAAGAAGGCTGGGGGATAGATATATAATGTGCCAACATTGCTCCCGAGTCCACTATCTTTGAGGAAATACTAAGTTTATCTTGTGTGCCACTTTAAACTTGTCATGAATTGGGGCCAGCATGATAGCTCAGTAGACTAAGCGTCTGCTTAGGTAAGCTCAGGGACTGGGGTTAGATCCCTGGCACCACATGTCACACAGGTCCTGCCACTGGACACACTGAACCAGTCACCAAATCTGGGTGTGATGGCACACGCCTGTAATCCCAGTACTGGGAAGGCTGAAAATAGGAGGATCACTGTGAGTCCAACCTGTGTAGTGTGACCCTATACAAATACATGTTTAAAAATGTCCTGAATTGATCAAAGACTAAATAAATCCAGCACATGACTTTGTGCCTTTGAACTTTTTTTTTTTGGTGGGCCCAGGGATTGAACTCAAGCCCTTGGGCTTGCCGTGCATGTGCTTATTCTACTGAGCTATCTTCCCAGCCATGTGCCTTTAAACTTCTCAAGAAAATGACAAACCGTGTGTTGTTCCAGAAGCTGATGGATGATTACTTGTAGTTATGCCTGCATCCATGAAATACCTTGGGAATTGAGTAGTTTATAGTACTTCTCTTGTAGTACTATGAAATCCACTGGTCAAATCAAGTCCCAATGCTGATTATGGAAACAAAGTATACTGCTATATTTCACTTCTTTATTATTCAATTAACAAAAATATCCATTTAACATCTACTAGGTGCTGAGTGGGTATTCTACTAAGGACAGAGGGAGATGCAAAATTGATACTATCCCTACTGTAAGGACTGGTGTCTAGAATGATACCCTGCTCACTTTTAGAAGTAGAAGAGACTGAGGCAGAATTCAATTTAGTTTAACCCCTGCCTGAAGTATTTACATAGAAGTAGACTTGCCTAAATTACCCCATTCCTCACTCTTTCCCCTGAACTGCAAGAAACTTCACAAACATATAGGAGATAGGGAGGAGGCAGGACCCATTCAGAGCAAGAAGATACAGACTATTTGCCCATGCTTAGCCATTAATCTCTCTGTCCAATACCTCACACCTATAGGATACAGGGGCATCACATTCCTGCTGTGAAGCCATGCCTGTAGGACACAGGTGCCACCACATTCCTGCCTGGTTGTCATAACAACAAAGAAACTATAAAAACAGGTATGGAACAAAGAACTTGGCCTTTGTGTTTTCCCAGATGGGAATAGGAGCACATGGATTGTCGACTAATTAATAAAGGTTCTGAAATTCTTTTTAATTTGGTCTCCTGTAGGTAACATAGTAACATATCCAATCCCAGCCACGACACTACCATCACTTATTCCTTTACATGCCTTGGCACTAAGATTTTGAATCTGACACAAGAACCTTCAGCTTTCAATTTCATATGAAATAATTTAGATTCTACTGGAATATGAGCCAATGTGATGGGTTAACAATGACAATGTCATAGTATAGATACAACATGCCTATTCAGTCAAAATTCAGTTAAAAAAGAAATGATCATGAGTGATTTGGGAAAATTAGGGAAACTATCCCATGGGAGAAGGTACTATATCATAAGCTACTTCTATTAGAAGTGAAACAAGTGATGCTTAATGAATTATGCACGGTCTATAGTAGTCAAAAGGCAATTTCAGAAAATGATGGCAGGTGAAGGGAAAAGGGAATAAAGTCAACAAATAGCATATCTGAAACAAGTTATCACTGTAGACAACAGAGGCTCAATTCTACTGGGGACTCTAGGGGGCAGTGTGAAACATGCTGAACACCCGCCATCTCAGATCTCTCACCTTTGTACATAGACTATGCCAACCCCCACAAAGATGGGAGCTGCGGTTGTATCCTCCTATATCAACTTTCCACGACAGTAGCTGCTTCAGGCTACATTATCTCCAGATTTTCTAGTTCTCTCACATCCAGCTGCAAAGCAGCAAACATCCAAAGTGATCAGTAGCATGAGTTTGGAATGTTCTGGAATGATGCCTGCTGAGGATTGTGGTCCAGGCACCAAGAGCACCAGTGTTAACATTTGAACTGTGGCCACCTGGAAACAAAAGTCATTTCTTTGAGTCAATGTGTGCCAGTAAAGTGTGGAGTTCAGAGGAAGATGGAAAGAGGAGATATACAGAAGCATCTTGTAGGCTCTAGTGTAGTGCTGCACTGGGAATATCTCACGAGGTACACATTCTACACACAGAAATAAGGCAAATTTTCTGAAGAAATGTTAACTGAACTGAGCATAGAAGGGTAAGATCAGGCATGGGCTCTTTGTTCTTATTGTGTCTAATGTATGGGGCAGGATACAAGGAAAGATACAGCAGGATAAAGCCTAAACATTTGAGGCAAATGAGAGTATGGTACACTGGAAAAGAAAGGCAGTTTGGCAGGAGTTAGGTGGAATATGGGTGTGATGATGCTGAGGATTGGAAAAAGTGGGGAAATAGTTAAAGACAAGTTAATAAGAGCTCACCTGGGAACCTGGGAACTTGGTGCAATCAAATATCCTGCTCAGATAAGGGATCACCTTGGTCTGGTCTACATTCCATGCTATCACAAATCTTAAAGGAGTGACTGCAGTTCCACTAGGAACTGCAGGTGTTGTAGCCACTGCAGCTTGCCCCTCAGGCTCCTTGACATCATTCCAAGTAAGAAGCTTCTGTATCCTTCAGGATGTATTTGGCCATGGTTCAAACTGAGCTAAACATAAAGAAAATTTATCTCCCATAGAAAGCTTATGACCAGGCTCAGCCATCAGGCATTTGGCAATTTCTCTCCTGTTTTCTTGATTCCCTCCCTCCTCTCCATCAGCATAGCTTTATTCAGGGTCATTGCACATATGCCAGGAACACCTGTGGCCAGGTACTAGTTTGCCCTAGTGGAAGGAAGGTAATCTATCTTCTTAACTATAGGTTATGTGCTCTTCCGTTTAGTCTTAATGGACTAAAATTTACACACTGAGCCGACCTCTGGATGAGTGATGGCTACTGTGAGAATTTCTAGAGGTGATTGGCTGAATCTTGAAATTCTATCATCATCAAGATATAATACAGTTGGCTTAGAGTCATGGTAGACCATGTCTAGAGGAAGACAATTATAGGTACAAAGTGGAGCCCTGGCAAAATGATTATATGAAGGGAAAGCATGTAAACTTTGTGCCGAGTGAACCATCAAATAAATGCACTCCATTACTAATTGTATCCATTCTGCAAAATGGACACAGAAAATGTAAGGTGAATAATTTATAAGTTTTAAAGCATAGCTTTTCTTAAAAATGTTCATCTGAGGGAGCCCTGTATTGCAGTTATAAACAGACTTTGCAGCTGAACACCTGGGGTTAAGCCCAGCCTTCAGTGTTCACCAGATGTCTGATTTTAGGCAACTGACTTTAATTCTTTGCTATTATTGTTGTCATTCCAATAATGGACAGACTTATAATCATCCATGCCACAAAGGTACTTACACGGGGTGATAGAAATCAGGATTGTGGTGTCTTCCTGGTAAGAATGCAATACACCTAAAATCATTACCTGTTTTGTTTAGTACACAAACCTTTCTGCCAGTTATGATAAAATACAGCTTGAACTTGAGATGCAGTAAGGGATTTATATCTTAAAGATATCTTTGGGAATTGTTAAAACTTATACGAATTTAAATGATTCCTGTTAAATGTCCAGTGTACAAATCAAGGCTTAAAAATGAAGTGAAGGTATTAAAGAGTGCTTTCCTGATATGAAACATAATCAGAATATTAGAGTTTCCAAGTATAGACAATGTTGAGCCCTTTGAAGGAACAGATGGATTTAAATATAAATGAATGAAGTGATAACCAAGGTATAATTAGAGGGAAGGCATAATGACACTGTTATTAGACTGGGATACATAGAATTACAGCAGTCTCCAAACACTTTTCTTTCATTGCCCAGAAATCATTATAGGAGATGGGGGTTGGGGGAGCGAGGAGAGCTGCTAGTTTTATAAGGATGATTCCACTGCTTATGCCAAGACACACTCAGCCTTTCTGTAGTTTTGCAAATCTCTCTCTTGGGAGAAAAAGAAGATAATTTTCAAGGCAGCTAAGCCCACATAACTACTAAAGTGAAAATGAAATTATTGGAATAGTTTTTATATTCCCTTTCACACTCATCTATAATCAATCACAAAGCCATAGTATTTTTACATTTATCACATACAGTCTCTTTCCCTCTTACATACATAATTATGTCTTTAAATACTAGAAAGAGATTCAGGGTTGAGTATTTGGGCAAAGGCAGTATAAGTAGATATCAAAGAATCACACCTGTGTTTTCCAATGGACATATACTTTTGGGATTGCTGGGCAAGAGGAGAATGTCCAGTCCTATTCTTTTGAGTAGTCTCCATACTGACCTCCA
Source organism: Ctenomys sociabilis (assembly GCA_004027165.1). Taxonomy (NCBI): domain Eukaryota; kingdom Metazoa; phylum Chordata; class Mammalia; order Rodentia; family Ctenomyidae; genus Ctenomys; species Ctenomys sociabilis. Next base: position 359 of record PVKA01014796.1, on the reverse strand, counting down.
CAATGGTTGGAGGTCATTCCCACCAGCAGTGGAGAAGTGTTCCCTTTTCCCCACAACCTCTCCAACATTTGTTGTTGGTTGATTTCCTTATGATAGCCATTCTTTCTGGAGTGAGATGATATCTCAGTGTTGTTTTTATTTGCATTTCACGAATGGCTAACGATGTGGAGCATTTTTTCATATATTTGTTCGCTTCTTTAATTTTGTCCTCTGAGAAGTGTGTATTCATCTCAGATGCCCATTTCTGAATTGGGTCTTTAAATTTGAGGGCCCTGTTATATCTTAGTTCTTTATAAATTCTAGACAGTAGACCTCTGTCTGATTGCTTATTAGTTAGGATTTTTTCAAAGTTTGTGGGT
>PVKA01014795.1:38562-51687 GCA_004027165.1 Ctenomys sociabilis | reverse complement strand
AACAGCTACACTCTCTTAATTTACTGATAAGAGACATATGCTATAATAATGTCTGTAAGTATAATATCATGTATGCACCTTCTATGATACCAAAACACTATAAAAACAGTTTGCAATGTATTAATTTATCAAATCCATCTTGTCAAGGTATCTTAAAACTGTCTCATTGATATTTGTACTTCAATAAAACAAAAATTTAAAAAAATAAATAAGTGAAAAATAAAGTGGAACTGCTATTTTCCAACAACCATGGATATTCTAAATTTCAATCCCTATAGAATGTTAAAAAACAGTTACTCATTTTTTACACAGAAATTTAAAAATTAAGCCAGTTGCCAGTTGTGCTGATAACTCCCTGCTGTTATGGACTATTGGACTATATTAGGTTATTTTGCTGAATTCAAATACCTACAATCTTTGAACTGGCATCTAGTGAAAAGATCCTCGAAAGACTTCTCCAAATACAACATCTCTAACAGCAATGGAATACCCATCTCTGACAAAACAAAACAAAGGGGATATATATGATAGTTAAGATAGATACACAGCTACTTTCTCTTAGTTCAGTGAGAAGAAAGGTTTGTATTAATATTGTTGAGACAAAATATCATGTCTGCATCTTGTCCTCTGAATAACTACTAGGAAGACAACAATATGCAATGTATTAATTATTGTAACTGTCCTACAAACCTGTTTTGAAGCTGTTTCATTGCTGTTTTATCTTTTTTCTCATTAAAATGAATAAAAAATTTTAAAATAAAAAAAAGGAATCCATTTGGTAGTCTGAAAGTCTAAAGCAGAGCCAGGGAGATGGCTCAGTGAAAGCCTAAAGACAACACTAAAGTACTGAAGCATAATTTTAAAATGTTTTTAAAAATAAATATTCATGATGTAATACCATATTAAATAACATCATCTACTTCTACTAACTGCTATAATTTTGAAATGGAGCATAACTATGTTATGTTTTGGGCTGTGTGCACCAGCTATAATAGGATATGAAAATACCTCTGATTTTTACTAATGTAAAAGTCACAACTACTATTAAAATTGAGACCAGACCCACCATGGAGGGACAAGGCCTGAACAACAAGTAAGTCCTGGGAAGTGTAAACTGTTACCTTCTGAAGCTTGTGCAATGATTACAGAGCCCAGTGCTCTTTCAACAACCCTTTCTTCAAAACCTGATAAAACTACAAAAGCAGAATTGCATAAGAGGAGGAAACCATTACTAAGGAAAAGAAAACCTAATTAAACCCCAGATTCACTTACCCCTGATTGACTTAAAAATTGCTAACTTGGAGTCACACAATTGGGTCATACTGTGTTAGCTTCTCACTAGTTTTCCTGGAGATAACTTCTCTGGCATGTGATAACAACTGCCAGGGTTACTTCTTGGGGACCCGAAGGCCAGTTTCACTAAACCACTGACATTTCATTTAAACTTATAGAGGTCCAGTGGATGGATGCCTTGTATGACTGAAAAGTATGGCTGCTCTGTCTTCATGTTGTGTCTCTCGCTTTACTGCCTTAACCTTTGAGTTAGATCTACTCAGCTCTCCAAGTAGACAGGTCAGTTACCTACTGGAGCTAGGGCATATTTTCTGTTTCTTTCCCTCTTTCCTGCCTCTACCCTGTTCCTTCAGTAGCTGCAGCAGCCCGAGCACCTCAAATCCTGCAGCCCTATCTCAAGGCCCAGACCAAACCACATAGAAAGGGCATTTGCACAGGTTATCACACCAGCAATCAGAAATCCCTAGAGCAAGTTGTCCATGACCACCTGGTCTCAGTCTCAGATGAAAAGAAACATCTTTTGGAACCAAGCCCCTGGAGAATAACTACTGGACTTTAGCCCACCCTAAAAACTCAGTAAAATTTGCTACACTTCTTTGGCAGGCTGCTCCTCCTTTCTTGATGGATGCTGGATCCCTTCTGCTGAAGTCCCTAGCTAACACCCTGTCTGCAAATGTGCCTAGTCTCATTTATATCACCACTAAGTCAAAAGATCCTATCTGGGAACAAAATTACTGTGGTTCATTACCTAAATGTAATCATTGTGATACTACATTTCAGGAAGAGAAGATAGTGAAAATTAAGGTGTAATTTTTTTCCAGCCAACTATATGTAGGATCCTAGTAAGAACTCCTAGATAAGTCAACATATCTGGCTAAAATCACCATCAATTTTAGTATCTGCTGATAATAAATACAAAAACATATGTGCATACACGCACATGCACACACACACACACACACACACACACACACACTAGCTTTTAGTCTCTGTACTGAAATCTGATGGCATCTTCATGACCTCATTAAAGAGGATACTGCTAATCGGTCAGGGAGCAGAAAGTGCAAACAACACTGCAGACTTCATTCTCTTTAGCCTTCACTGCAAGTACTAATTGGATGTGAACTGCCCCTCTGTGCTTTTGTTATTGTCGTTTGTTTGTTTGTTTGTTTGTTTTCTTTCCTCTTGATGCCTGGGCCAGAATCCTAAGCTCCTCAGGTTCAATCAGTAGCATTTGTTTTTCTTTTGTATTTTAGATGAAGAACAAATTCCCCTTTTGAAGGGCAGGTGAGCTAGTTCAGCAGACTAAGCACCTTGCTTAGGCAACTGCAGGAACTGGGGTTTGATCCCCAGCACCACATGCCATGCCAGCCCCGCCCCCCAGGTGTGCTGAGCAAGCCACAGAGTCCAGGCTTGCTGGCACACATCTGAAATCCCGGCACTGTGTAGTGAGACCCTGTACCAAATACTTAAAAAGAAAAACCCTTTCTTTTTGTTCACTATGACTCAGATGGGTGGAACATACAGTAGCCAAAGTGAAATCTTAGACATGCAGTGGAAGGACGACTGGCAAGCTCACACCTCCTGAGATGCACAGTAGAGTACAACTCTGTGAAATTCAACATCCACCTTAGCATACTGAGTCCTGACAGTGGATTCAAACGCTCTGACAGACTCCTGCCAATCAGTGCTGGCTCCCTTACTCTACAACACAATCACAAGTGTTTTGTTTCATCTTGCTTTTTTTTATCCTCTAAAACACCAATTCCTTTTAGGCTTCTCTTATTAACATGTGCTCTTCCCTCTATGCAGTGCTCTTCCCTTTTGTTTTCTCCAGATTTATTCCTCCTCCTAACAGTCATTTGAACCACCCCATGACCTTCCATGTATTCTCTACCTCAAATCCCAGTTTATTTCTCATAAATGGACACTGTTTTCAATTGTTTAGAGACTTCTCTTCTTATCTACTTCTTCTAGCAGAAGCTAAATTTGCTAAGGGCAGGAGCCCTGTCTGTGTTATCCATCTCTGCACCCCAGCACCACTACATGCCTATCTCATAATAGGCACTCAGTGCAAACCCAAAAAGTGGATTAGTCAGTGGTGTCCACTGACACTTACACTATGCAACTCTAGACCAGAGCAATCGTGTAAGAAAAGCAGGGTAAAAAGAATAAGTGTATTCCCTGTACTGTGCGGATCAGAAGTAGATCCCACTCTGCCTGGCTCCATTCTCTGTTTTTCACTCTACTTGTGCCACCAATATCTAACAACGGGTATGGATGACACTGTGCCTCTTGCTCTCTAATTCCAGGAAGGACGCAGCATGGAGCACAGAGTTGCTTAATCTTTGGAATCAAAGAGTTTAGCACTTCGTGGATGTTCCATTCCTGGCTGACTTAGGTATCCCTGCCAACCTCAGTAGTAGTCTCTTTCCTGATACTTTGTTTGTAAGCCACTCATTAATTCAATGGATTGCAAACAAGAATTGTACTTGGAGGCAGGTGCACTAATACAGACTGGCAGGATAAATACAGCAGACCCTCAATTGGCTCAAGACAGACAGACAAGTACATGGCCTCTGTTTGCTTACTGACAGAGGCAGAGATTCTGTGACATAAATGGCTCACAGAATTGTGTCTCTAAATCAACTATAGGCTATCTAAGTGAACTAACATTAACCATAGTAGAGTTGATGTATATGTGTGAATACACGTATATTTTTCTCTCCCTCCAAGTCCTGCAAATGTCAAATAGAAAAGTGAATGTCCTCTCAGAAGCATATGAATAAGACTACCAGTCAACCCACTGACTGTCACTTTAAGGCAATGTCTGGAGTTCCTGCACCGCCCAGGCCTGCAAGCACAATGGAACATTTTCCTTAGGATGACCTCATTCCTGCTGACCCATACAGGAAATAATTATTTTGGTAGTCGCCCATCCACAGTGAAACACACTTGGTTGAAAAATAAGCTCTTTTTGACCCTGTAAGACAGTGGCTTCATAAGCTGAGTTGAACCTTGTTTCTATCCAAATGCAACCATTTTGTACGTAAATGGTGCCTTATTCTTGGATTATGGGTTTCCAGGCCCAGGCCACACTTCAGAGCTCTGCCAAGAAACCACTGCAAACAGTAGTTTCCTTGTATTTCTGGTTAAGAAAGAATGTAGCATCAAAGAAAATTATATTTCTTTCCTAAGATAGAATATGGAAAGTTCACAGATGTCCTACCAACCAATTCAAATACTGTAGTCATGTCTGAGAAAACGCCCTGGCTCCAGCAGACGCAGGTCATGGGGCACACCAGAGAAACACCACAACATTTAAGGAGTGACAGTTTAGGGTGGGATTTTTGAGTCTACACGAAAAGTCTGGATCTCCATTCTTCATTCGAGCTGAGGCTTAACTGAATCTTCTAAATACAGTGCCCTATATGGAAGCTACAAAGCTAAGGACCCTGTCTCTAGGTAAAAGAAGGCTACATGCTGAGAACAGGAGAACTGGTGTGATGAGGCACTTTTCTCAACTAAAATTAACTCTCAAAGGCCAGCCAAATAGCTCAGCGGATTAAAGTGCCTGCAAGCAGGCACAGGGTCCAGGGGTTCGATCCCCTAGGCCTGCTATGCCAGCCCCATCCCCTGGGGTATGCTAAGACAGCAATTGAGACCAAGCATGGTGGCATGCACCTGTAATCCCAGCTCTTCGGAGGCTATAAACAGGTGGATCACTATGAGTCTGATATAGTAGTGAGACTCCTAACATCTTATAGACCCTTCCCTAAAAATACAATAATATATATATATATATATATATATATATTTTTTTTTTTTTTTTTTTTTTTTTTTTAACATAGAGGCCTAACTGTTTGACAGAGACCCAACTGTTTGACTGAGACCCAAAATCTCAACAGTTTAAACTAACAGAGTTTTTCCTATCTTGCCTAACAATCCGGAAGTGGGCAACCCAGGCCTGGCATAGCAGCTCAATGGTCAAGAATTGGAGTGTCTTCCATTATGTAGCTCTGCCTTCCTTGGACCCCACAAGTCCACTCTAGGACCCACATGGCCTGCCCTTTCCTTTTCAAGACACAACCCAGAAATGGTATCATTTCAATTTATATCCATCAGCCAAAACTTATTCACATGGACAACAGTTTTGGGGCTACTTCCACCTCTATATTCAGAATTATGTGACTATAGAGCAAAAGAAAATCAATATCAAGTGACAAACAGTACTTTGCTACAGCTGTCATTTTTCAGATTATTCCTTTCAGAGATGGAGAAGTTATCAGAGGACATGACTTTGCCTCTTGTTTTGCAAAGTGATTGTAGTGTTCACACCTCCAAAATCATTCCACCTATCAGGCTACACGTACAGTATTCCATACTGGTCACACCCAAGGAGTGAAAGGTCACAAAAATACAGGTGCAATGCCTGAGTACCTTGTGCCTAATAGCCAGCCAGAGCAGCGAGCAAGGCTGGCTATTCAATGACAGCTGGTCAGCATGCCTGACAGTGCTGTTGGATCTGAGAGTGTTACTCTTATTCTGCAGACCAAAAGACTTTGCCTTGATGCAGAGAAGACCCAGGGGCTATCCCATGGATGTGAAGGTCACCTTGTCTTATTTCATCTTTCTATAGTAGAAAAATGTTTACTAATGGGTTAGGGACTTAAAGTTCCCCAGGAGTTTCAACTTTGGAAAGGAAGAAAGATTTGTCTAACCTGGAAGAGAATGGGGTACTTGCCAACTTGTGACTTCCTGAGAATTTCTGAGGTTGCTCTAATAAATAGGCTATGTGTACATGAGGTTTAAGATTAATTAATCCATCCCTGTTCTTGGGTCATTTTGGAGCAAGACTCACTGACTTCTAAAGGTAAAAAGAATTGCTAAGAACAAACTTCCCTTGGATTTTATTCACTAAGGAGAAATGAATAAGGGGCTCTGTACAGAATGGATTAGAATCCCACCTGGTGTTTATACAAAAATACAGGATGTGCTTAATATCCTGGCACAAATAGACCATCACTTGGCTGCAGCAAACAGCACCTGTTCACAGTGTCCAGTCTGGCCAAAGAAATGATACTTACTTAATACCAAGTAATATAATCACATATAAGGATGTTCCAAATCTCAGATAAGCTAAGAAATAAATAAGTAAGGAGTATCAAACTGAAATAACTTTTACCCAGAGGGATGAAGCAGAAAAGTGAATTTGCTCTTGTCATTAGCGGAAATTGTGATACATTAGGGCCAAATTATTATTGTCCTAGCCAAAAGTATTTGAGATGAGAAATATCAATTTAAAAAATCATTTTCATTTGATATAGACCATAGAAATTGAACACTTAATCTTATAGTTGATGTTAATGATTACATATAGCATGCTTATGGCTATTATAAAATATAGTTGACATATAGACATCCTACAGGAGAATAGAACATAAACGATTGTTTCAAATACAAAATTATTTCAAATTGTAACTTAGATCTCTTGTCAGGGAACATTAGTACATCCTCTTCCTGTTTCTGCCTTGTCCAAAAGCCAGAAAAAAACTCTTGGAGCAGGTCCAGGGTGTCAGGAAGACATTATTTTAAGTGTTATGTTTGAGGGGGGTGACAGGGCAACATGAGGTGACCTCTATATCTGTAGCCCTGTTCAGGTGGTAGTCAAGGGTGCCCTGAAAGGAACCGCTAAGCTCACTTCTGGCAGTGGTCCAGGGAAATTGCACAGACGTCCTACGCACAGACCTGTGCAGTCACTACTTCCTTGCTGCCTCAGCCCCTAGACCACCATCTTCACGACACTCATTATTTGTTCACAGGCTGCCTTCAACACTGACACATGACATGGGAAGAAGTTGAGAACAGCAGCTCTGGAGTGAAACTCCCTACACTGGAATCCTACCTCTGCCACTAACTAGTTTCTGTGAGTTACTCAAAATCCCTCCATTTCTTCATCTATACATCAGGTCCACTTGGGGGCTGTGAATATTTTGTGACAAATGAATAAGCATTAGCTGTTTTTAATGTTACCATCTACATAGATCAAATGCCATCGACATTTATATTTATTCCCTTCTGTAGTGTACCTGATTCCTGAAAACATTTGTAAGGTGAATGTAGTGGAGAAAAGGTACTCCTGTCCAGGCTTCCCAATTAACTCTGCTCCAAAATAGTGGGAAGACTTCTTGGCCCAGTAAGAATAACTAGTTGTGTGTGATCCATCTCCCTCCATCTTCCCCTGAGCTGCCCTCACAGGTGCACGCCCGTATCTACACTTTCAGATTTACCCTACTGGTTAGGGCTGCTCCTTTCCTCCCCACTATCCTCTGGAAGGTGAACTGCCCACAGAAAGTGAGCATTCTCTCTTTACCTACAGAAGCAGGCACATGATTTAGTTCCATCTGAGACAGGTTGGAAAAGACTAAGAAATTGTGTTTTCATAGTTCCTCAGAGGAAGCCCTTCCCTACAACCTAACTTTATGACTACTTGTGAACATGATATTTTTACTTCCATCTGCCATTTATTGAATGGTTTCTCATTACATTCTATTTATTTCATCCTCTGTGAAATTCTAATAGTGCTTTAATTACAAAAATAATTGTTTTAGTTTTGTCATTTTTTAGAATTTTAATAAAGTGCTGTCCTTGGGAATGCACAGATTTCCAAAGGATTAAAGAGTAAGGAAGGTTAGGATGGGGCTCTTCTCTTTTCCTCTCTCTAGATCCACTCTGGACTTTTATATTCCACATTGTCTGGGCTCTCTCACCTTCCAGCTCCCAGTGAGATCCACCAGTTGGAAGAGACTATGGAGTGGGGAGAGAGAAAGACTAAAGACTGTATTCAGCTTACTCTCTACCTGACCTGCTAGGTTTGACAGTGGTAGCAACCCTCTATTTACGGCCACGGTTCTGTTGGAAGCCCCTTCTCTGTGCCTCCAGGTCTTGTGGGATTCTCTAACAATACTCCAGGTCCTTGTCCCATCAGTGTAGGACCAGTAAGGTCTTCTCAACATCGCTGTTCTCCTAGGTGCTTTGCCATGTTTTTAGTTCCCATAACTCCACTCAATCTTTATTAAAAAAATGTTATTCAAGTTTCTTCAAGGAAAAGTTTGAATGTGTAACCTCTTATCCATTAGGGCCCTGACTGAAATAAGAGTATCAGAAAGACCCTTGGAGATGGATACATTCAGTATTGATAGCCTGGTGTCAATAAACATTTGTCTTATCCAAAAGAAATTACCCTTATTCTGCTTGCGCCTTGCTTAGCAGCCTCTGATACCTTGACTTACCCTGCTGTTTTAATTAAAGAGAAAACCTCTATGAAACTATCCCTATACACAGGTACTTGTGATAGTTCAATGTCTCTTCTCAAATCAATAAATAGTTAATTGAAAGTTAAAACAGACGTGAAATTACTTTTAGTTTCTGGAAAAAAATTGCAAATTTGAAAAAGGAATTCCAAGGTATCTTCTAAAATAAAGGTTCAAAGATAGAAGACCTATGATCACTACGCACAAGCTTCTGAGAATTCAGTCTCTAAGGAAACTTAAGTTCAGACTTAATTTTTCTTTTCTATTATTTTAATCTATTTCCATCTTCCTTTCATATTTTAGGATGTTTGACTGTGTATCTATGCTCACAAATGTAGGCAATTTCTCACAGCCAAAAACTTCATATAAATATGATTAAGCTTCTTTTCTGAAGGGTTAACAATTTAAGTTTGCAGACCAAAAATTAGAGAAAAAGAAGGGCTGCAAGGACAGCCAGAATTTTGGCCCTAGCATTTTTAAGGTCAGTGAGGACTCAGGACATAAGAGAACTGTAACATCCTGCAACTCAGTGGTGTCTCAAATTTTCTGATCAAGGAGATTATGGGGCCACAGAAGAAACAATTAGAGTGTGCTTAAGGAGGATCACATGGAGAGAAAACATTCTCTCAGGCTTTCACAGAGAGCAAACTGGTCAAGCAATGGCCATGACACATCCACATGGTTGACACTGACAAAGGATCTACAAACTATGCTACAGGGTTTCAGGATAAATCCTGAGGGGATTTGACTGATCTTGGCAGATACAAAAATTATGTTTCTTGTTTTATAGGTCTTGCTTCATCTTGATTTTAACCTTCCAGCCGAAAAATATAAAAATGAGGTACAAAAAGTAAGTCCATATTGATATGCTGAGCTTTCAAAGGCTCAAATCAACAATTTCTGACATTGCCAGTCCTATGAATAAGCCACTACTATATGGACTACTGGAGTATATTGTATTGTTTTACTGAATCCACGTACCCACAATATTTAAATGGCAATGAAATACCCATCTCTGACAAAACTAAAAAAAGGGGAGATATAAATGAAGGGCCATTTTGTATCTCTATATACAAAATAGTTAGGACAGATACACAGCTACTCTTAATTCAATGAGAAGAAAGATTTGTAATAATAGTGTTTGTGGAGAGGATATCATGTCTGCATCTTGTATTATGAATAACTACTACAAAGACAACAATATGTCTTTTACTATGTCTTTTTTTTTTTTTTTTTTTTTTTTTTTTCAGAACTGGGGATTGAACTCAGGCCTTTGCACTTGCCAGGCAAGCACTTATTCTATTGAGCTATGTCCCCAGCCCCTTAACCAAGTCTTTATCATCTTGCTGTTTTTATTCTTACCAACTGAACTTTCATATTTTTAGTAAAAATGGTAAGCAATTCAACCCCAAGCTAGGGCTAAAGAGATCACATCATTTTGAAAGGTTCAATATTAAGATGCAAATAAACCTTTTTCATATAATTAGCAGTTTCATGGACCCAAGAAATAAAATGTTGGTGAAGTGTATAATGCAGTGTTGCCATACCATTTCATGTGTCCTCTCACCTCCATACTACTTCAGCATTAATAGAGGAGGCATCATTACTATTAACAACACAATTCAGAAATCCACAAAAATAGCAGTTGGAACAAAATATAGAGAAAAATGAAGCTTTTGGTAGCAGTGCATGCCTATAATCCCAGAATTTGGGAAGCTGAGGCAAGAGGATCACTGTAAATTCAAGGGCAGCCTGGGCCACATAATGAGTCCAAGGCCAGCAAGAATTACATAGTGAGACCTTGGGAGAGATAAGGAGGGGGAAAGAGAGAGAGAGACAGACAGACAGACACAGGGAGACAAAGACAAAAGAGAGAGAGAGAGAGACAAAGAGACACACAGAGATAAAGACAGAGAGAGAAGGACAGAGAGAGAGAAAAAAATAATAGCAAAAAATAATAAAAAGTGGGCAGAAAGATGGCTGCATTTGTGTTTATGTGGAGAAGATAGCCATGGTCATGTTTCTCACCAATGTGGATTTTGTGAACTAGAGCAGTTTTTTTTTTTATTTTGTTTTGTTTTTGTTTTTTTTTTTGTTTTTTTTTTTTTTTGTACCAGGGATTGAACTTGACACCTTGTGCTTGCCAGGCAGGTGCTTATTACACCAAGCTAAATCCCTAGTGCCTAGAGTAAAATTTCATCAAATGCTTTTGTTTGGGAACCAAGATTTGCTAACAGAAGCATTCAAGGTATTAGTATCTAGGTAAATAGTATAAAATATTAAGGTAGGATCATACAGTTTATAATTTCTAACTTTTTGATTAATGCATTATGAAAGGTTTTCTTCAGCAATATATATATATATATTTTTTTTTTCTAAGCAGGTGCTTTAGACAGCTGAGCTATCTCTCCTATAAGTATTTTTAAACTTACTTAGAATTATAGATGTGTGGGAAGTTGAAAAAATAATATACAGAGGCCCCATGTAATCACCTCATTTCCTTGCAGTGTGCATTTTCTTGATTATAGTACAATGTCAAAACCAGAGTATTGGGCTGGGTGTGGTGGAGCATGTCTGTGATCCCTGCAGAGGGGAGGCTGGGGCAAGAAGACTGCCATGTTCAGGGCCAGCAGGGGCTGCATGGAGAGACCTTGCCTCAAAATAAAAGGTAGAAAAAAATAAAAAGAATGCTGGGGGAGAGCTTCTGTTTACAACCAGAAATTCTACAGGGAGCTAGAAAACATCAATTTTAATAGTAGAGCATTGTCCTATTATGTTAAGGAGATCAGTTGGTTCTCCAATGTTCACCTCTAATATTGAAAGATTATTTTCAATATTTTCCTAGGTCTAGGACTAGAAATATATGTGCATGTTTAGCTATTTTCATATGCTTCTAACAGTAGTCTTCCTGACATTTGGAGAGCAGGGAAAACTGTTCACATTCTTATTTTCTATCTCTGTATCTATTCGGCCCTCATACCCTTACATACAGAAGTGTTGTTCATTTTAGAGCTCCAAATCTTCCATGCAAATTTAAGTTTTGGCTCACTAGATAATTTCAGGACAACTGGGAGGGAACCTTGGGGAAAAGCCAAATACTATTAATGATTAACTAGTATTTACCAAAAAATGGGCCTGGATTAACGACTGAGTCAAGCCAAGCAACAAAAATATCTACAACAAACATTATATTATGCCTTTTTCTCTCTAGAAATTATGCATCTTGAGTTCAAAAACTTAATCATTACCTGTGGAAAGGAAGGAGAAGATGAAAGAAAATATAAAACACCTTCCTTGCTTCCTTCCTGTCTATCTTCTTTCCTGTCTTTCTGTCTGTCTGTGTCTGTCTGTCTGTCTGTCTTCTTGTGGTCCTAGGGATTAAACACAGGGCCTTCACATAGAACTACATCCCTAGACCACATATTTTATTCTATTTTTCATTTTGAGATAGGCCACTAAGTTGCCCAGGTTGGCCTTGATCCTGATTCATCCTCCTAGAATGCTGTGATTGCAGGTATGGACCACCATGCCTGGCTACAAGATACATTTTTATAAGCATCCAAAAATCTAGCAAAAGTTTTACTTTTCCTGCCATTTTCATCAGAAATCTTTTATTTCAATATTTTTATCTTTATTGTTTCTTTGGATTGAATCAGAAGCAATGTACATTTATTACTATGCATTACTGTTTACATAAAATCTATCTTCCTTGGGGCCGGAGAGATGGCTCAGTGAAATAAGCACTTTCTTGGCAAGCACAAGGGCCTCAGTTCAATCCCCAGTTCTGAAAAAAAAAAAAAAAAAAAAAACCTATCTTCCTTTATCAGACTGTACACTTCACAAGAGCCAGTGACTTGTCTATCTTGATGCATCACATGGCAAAAACATGGGCAAAAGCCCATACATAGTAGATGCTCAATATGTTTGTGTGGAAGAATTGACTGTTGAGTAAGAGGAATAAGAATTGACTGTTGGGTAAAGAAAAATATTTTGGTATGAGACATTTTCCATGCAAAATGATGCCATGATCTATTTCTTTTACTCATGCAGCTTAATTTATTCAATCTACACTTAGGCTGTGCCGAAATGAAGACTATTAAAGTGTAGTCCTTGGACTTAAGAGACTCAGAGGGAGACAGATGCAAACCAATAAACCATCAGACAGTGAAATCTAAGAAATAATATCTATGCAAGGATAGAAAAAGAGGTAGCAATATACCTCTCTCCCATTGGATTCGCAGTTGTATCTCAGCAGTCAATCCTCTAATGTAGAGAAACAAAAGACTCAAAACTAAATTTTGGGGTGTTCTGCTTTATAAGGATTATTTAAAATGAGGCCAAATTAAACTGAGAACTTTACCCATCTAAAATTATTAAGGTCTTATTTTAAATAGTCCTTCAGAGAAATGTCCTCTGATCCCTACACACACACACACACACACACACACACACACACACACACACACAGTTAGTTAGCTTTCTGTGCCATTCACTAGTGTGTAAAGTGCGTGAAGTCAAA
>PVKA01014795.1:0-30569 GCA_004027165.1 Ctenomys sociabilis | reverse complement strand
ACACCACCACGCCTGGCTCTTCCCTCCTCCTTGTTCCTTTTCTTTGAACAATTTCTTTCTCTGTCATGGTATCTATTGTACCTTTTAAATTTTATTTACTCTTTCAGGTTCTTACACTAGGCATACACTATGATGTTTACATATGCATGTCAATTTATTTCACTTATGAGCGTGGTCTCTTTTTGCATCCATTTACCTATAGAAAGCCTTGAGAAGACTGGATATTTAGTGGGTGCTGCACTAGAGAAGGAGAGAACCTGTCCATTTCCAGCGGATTTCACCAGTAGATCTGTTTGCTTCCTACAACCTCTGAAGACAAATAATTATGACACTACGGCAGAAATTTTGCACTCAGTAGTTCACAGGCGCCCAGGCAGGCTATCGACTGACAAAATGTGTAGATTGGATTCATTACAAAGTTACCAAATCAAGAATTCCAAGAAAAGTGTCTCAGCCTTCACCTGAAGATCATGAAAAGTATGGTGCGGATCCACAGCACCCTCATAAACTGCATGTTGTCACCAGAATAAAAAGTACAATACGACAACCGCATTGGAAAAAAAGATGTAATCAAGATGCTTGGATTAGAAAAAAGCACACACTCCTCAAGTTCATAAGAACATCCCTTCAGTAAATGCAGAACTGAAAGTGGTTAAGATCTCATAAGAATCCAGCCCCTGAGGCTACCGCAAGGACTTCCCACAGAAGAGAACATGGCTAGCACATGCCTCAAGAGCACCAGGGAGTTAGTAGTGCAGTGGCATCTGAAGCCTGGGGACACCTGGAAACCCAACATCGAGAGGCTGTGGCAAAAAGATCCTTGCAAATTTAAGGACAGGCCCAGGCTACATAGTTCAAGACCAGCCTAATAACAAAGACCTTGACTGATAAAACCCCTGTGGAGTGGGAAATAAGTCCTGATGCCACAAAGCTTCATATTTTAAAAATGCAAATTATATTTTAAAGTTGTTGGGAACCTGAGCATGGTGGTACATGCCTGTAATCCCAGCACTCAGGAGGCTGAGGCAGGAGGACTGCCTCATAATGATACTCTGACTCAAAAAAAGAAAAGTTGGTGAGTATTCCTAGTGTAATTAATGTATTCTGCCTACAACGTAACTGTTCACCTATAACCCCATGGCTCTTAAAACTATAAATATCTTAGAGACATGAGTTATTCTTAAACTCAACCTCAGAATATAGCATACTATCCTGTAGAGACCAAGGGGCCATAAGAGCTGAACACAGTTGATCCATTTTAAGGATAAGCAAGTCTGATTTTCTTCCATGGCCTTTTTACCTTTCTCCCTTAAACCAAATTTGTTGCTTGGCCTAGCTGACATAGGAGAACTATTAATCTTCCAGAATGTGCTACTGTCATCTGTCCACTCAAAAGAGCGAGGGTACCAATAATCCTCAGAAGATACAGTTCAGCACATTTTGACATTGCCTCTGTCTTAATATTTGCTCTAATTAGTGACAAGTTGCACACAAACACACACACACACACACACACACACACACTTGCTATGAGTTAACCTTTCAAGAGTTCTATTATCTATTCTTATCCTCCAAGAATCTCTGTACCAACTCAGAAATGTGCCAACATTAAAACCATGAAAAGAATTATCCAAGTGCATGTATGTGTTACAGTGAAGGCTACCAAAACATCAGGCTGTGTTTGCTATGGCTGATGAGAACCTTCATAAAATAAGTGTTTCTTTCTCAACTCCATCTGGAAGAGAGGATGTCTATCCATAATCTGTAATTCTCATAGGGGTCTTTCTCAGGGGTCCAGATTAAGACTAGATTTCTAGGAGCTGTAACAGGCTTGTGACAATGCAAAGCCTAGTGGAACATATTAGAGCCTCTCACTGTTAAAAATAATATAAGTGTCTTGAGACACCAGAACTCAAATACAAAAGTTAGAATCTAAGTCTCAGGCATTCAGTTCCTGTTTACTGTAGCATAGCAAGAGAATTGGCTTTCCAAATAAAACAATTATCTTTTTTAGATCAGTAGTTCTCAAAGTATGAGGTCCCCAAATCAGCAACATTATCATCACCAGGCAGGCAATTACAAAACAAACCTTCAGCCTGTCCTCCAGCTACTGAAGCATACACTGCACTGTAGGGTCCTACAATCATCCCTTAGCAAGTGCTCCCAGAAATCCCGATGCACAGAACTCTGACTCCACGCCAGACAAAAGCCTAGTCTGTGGACCAAGCCAGTAGCATCCCTGGGACCTTATTATAAATGCAGAACCCAATGTAGGTCTTCAAAATCAAAAGCTGAATTTTACCAAGATTCTTAAGGGATTTGTCTTAAAGCTTGAGATGTACAATCAATGTTGAAATTGACAGAGTTAATGTGAATAAATAAAATGCTGTGGAAATTACAATGCAATCTGGTACCACCCTCAGACAATACTCTCAGTTACTGTATCAAGTATTGTGTGATCTCTGTCTTCCTCAAGAGAATAAGAAAAATGGTCAGAAGACAGAATATGTCAAAGCTAACACAAGTCAAGATTGGAACCCAAGCAGCTTAAATGACATGTTAATTTCTTTGGCATCACCTAACATGCTATTCTGATTATAACTCTAGGTTTCTTTTTTCTTTTTTCACATGTACTGCCTCTCTGACAAGAGTTTCATTTGTAATAACCAATTAAGTATTTTCCTAAAACTAAAATTTATATATATATATATAAATTTATATTTATATATATATATAAATTTATATATATATATATATATATATACTTTAGTTGAACAAATATTTCTTAAGGTCTGCTTTATAACAATCTTCTAGAATGTATGGTGCTACGTTAACAAATGAAGGTGCTTAGTAAATATTTGCCAAGCTAATTATTCAGTGAATGGTTTTATTATAACATACTAAGTTATAAGTGTAGACATGAGATGCCTATTTACATTCTTTGACCTCAGACATTTCCTGCCAATGATGGGCAAAGAATAAGGGAAAAAGAACTGCAGACATGCTAAGAAGCTAGGGCTATGTCTGAAGGTAAAGTCACAAGTCATGAAAGTACTTAAGGGAGCAATGTTTTTACTGCAGACTCAAATACCTAAGTATGAACTCACCAGCACACATGCACCTGCATATGTAAACAAATATGCAAAAAAGTTTAAAGTCGAGAATGTACCTCTTCTAAAGGCATCAAAACTTGTGCTCTGGCAGAGCATTTGGATGTATGGTTCATAACTGAGATCTTACCTCCCTTCCACATAGAAAGAAAGAGAAAGGACTCAGCTTATTAGATTTAGTGGTGTGCAGTTATGAGGGAACTAAGAGAAACGGAGGCTACTAACCTTTGGTAAGGGTTAGCCTCTTCCTTAGTTTCAATGTGAGTCACAGAAAACTGGACCAAAGGCTAAATTTCAATGATATGCCAATTTTCTTTCAGATACCTAAAGACATTCCATTAGTGCATCTGCCCTTAAGAATTCCTCAAAAATGAAAACAGGGGGCTGGCCAGATAGCTTAGCAGACCAAGGTGCCTGCTTAGGCAGGCACAGGGACTGGGGTTTAATCCCTGGCACCACAGGCTATGTTGGCCCTGCCCCTAGATTGAGACTGGGCATGGTGGAGCACACCTGTAATCCCAGCACTTGGGAGGCTGAAAACAGGAGATCACTACAAGTCCCAGAGAAATATTACAAAAAATCAACAAATGGGGTCTCACCTTATTCAAAAAACTTTTTCACAACAAAAGAAATCACCAACAGTGTATAAAGACAATCCACGGGGTGGGAAAAAAATTATAACCAGACAAAAGATTTTGTCTAGCACATATTAAGAATTGAAAAAATCAGAACCCCCAAATTCAAAGACCCAATCTAAAAATGTGCATCTGAGATGAATATGTACTTCTCAGATGAAGAAATGACAAATAAACACATGAAAAAATGTTCAATATCATTGGTCATTTGAGAGCTGCAAATAAAAACAACCCTGAGATTCCACCTCATCCCAGAAAGAATGACTATCATCAAAAAATTAACTAACAACAAATGGTAGTGGGGCTGTAGGAGAAGAAGAATTCTCCATTTGTGTATAGACTGATAAAACTACTGTGGAAATTCCTCAAAAAATTAGGACTAGAGGTCCCATTAGAGCCAGCTTCCCCTGCTGGGTATCTTTCCAGATGAGTTTTTAAAATCCTACAACAGCAATGTATGTGCAGCAATGCTTACAGCAGTACAATTTTTAATAGATAAACCTTTGAAACAACCCAAATGTCCATCAGCTGAAGAATGGACAAAAAAGATGTGTTTTCTTATGTAATGGAGTACTACTCAGCCATAAAAAATGATAAACTGGAGACTTGTATAGGTAAATGGATACAACTCGAAACCATATTAATAAGTGAAATAAATCAGACTTGTATGTGTAAATATCATAGTCTCACTTGACTGAATAAGTAAATAAAGTCCAAAACATGCAATAGATATAGTGAATGGGGAAGAAACTGTTAATAAGAAAACACAAACTGTGATGGAAAAAAGATAAAGGAAGGAAAGGAAAAAGAAAAAATATATATTTATACACAAGATAGTTATACAGCTTGTTTCTCTTAGTTCATTGAAAAGAAAGATTTATACTAATATTGTCGGCACAAGATATGCCTATATCTTATATTCTGAACAACTATTACAAAGATAATAATGTGTAGTATATTAATTCTTATGTCTCTCCTAGGAACCTGCTTTGAAATTCTGTTTCATTGTCATTCTCTCTCTCTCCCTTTCCCTTCTTCCTTCCCCTTCCTCTCTCTCTCTCTCTGTCTCTCCCTTTATCTTTTTCTTAATCTTTTTTTTTTTTGGTGGTACTAGAGATTGAACTCAGGACCTTGTTAAGCATTTATTCCACTCGGATATCTCCCCAGCCTATTTTTTTCTCTTTATTTTTTAATAATTTTATTGAGAAGCAAATAGCAATGAGACAGTTTCAAAACCAAGAGGTAGGACAGTTTCAACAATAAATACATTGCATATTGTTGTCTTCTTAGTGGTTATTCACAGTACAGGATGCAGACATGATATCCTCTCCACAAACACTATTAGTACAAATCTTTCTATTCATTGACTTAGGAGTAAGTAGCTGTATATCTATCCTACCTATTTTGTATACAGATATAAAATATCCCCCTTTTTTTTTTTAGTTTTGTCAGAGATCAGTATTCCGTTGTCATTTAAATACAGTAGGTGTGTGAATTCAGCAAACTATTCTAATATAGTCCAATAGTCCCTAATGGTAGTGGGTTGTCCATAGGACTGGCAATGTCAGAAGTTGTGAACTTGAGCCTTTTACAGCTCAGCATGTTAATATGGCTTTATTTTTTTATACTTCATCTTTATACTTTTCTGCTGGATGGTTAAGACCAAAATAGGGGCTGGGGAAATAGCGCAGTATAATAAGCACTTGCCTGACAAGTACAAGGGCCTGAGTTCAATCCCTGGTTAAAAAAAAAAAAAACATAGATCAGGACCAATATAACAAGAAATGTAACTATTGTATCTGACAAGTCAGTCAAATCCCCTCAGGATTTATCCTGAAATCCTGTACCACAGTTTGTAGATTCTTTGGCAGCGTCAACCATGTGGATGAGTCATGGCCATTGCTTGACCAATTTGCTCTCTGTGAAAGCCTGAGAGAATGTTTTCTCTCCATGTGACTCTCCTTAAGTACACTGTACATCATCAATCACTTTTCTCTGTGGCCTCATAATCTCCTTGATCAGAAAATTTGGGACACCACTTAGTTACATGATGTTACAGTTATAGGTTCTCCTATGTCTGAGTCCTCACTGACCTTGAAAGGCTAGGGCCAAAATGTTGGTTGTCCTTGCAGCCCTTCCTTTTCTCTAATTTTTGGTCTGCAAATTTAGGTTGTTGACCCTCCAGGAGAGAAGCTTACTGTTATTATCCTACAACATACAGTTGAGTTTAATCTTACTATCTGTCTGAATATCAAAATTTTACATATAACATAGAACAGGTATTTTCCATCAAATATTGATATGTTAAACTTTAAGTCCCTACAGAAAATGAACATAAAAAATTTTAAAATGAAAAAATATTTTTAAAAAATAGGAATAAACAATTATATATTTTTACACAGAAATTTAGAAATCCAACCATATACAGCATTGTAGCAGGACAGTCCTATGACTTTTTTTTCATCTCTTGTTTTCATTTATTATCCTTTTTTTTAAACAAACATTTATTTGAGAGACTTCTCCAGCAGTGGAGAAGAGTTCCCTTTCCCCACAGCCTCTCCAACATTTGTTGTTGGATGATTTCCTTATGATAGCCATTCTTTCTGGGGTTCAGTGGTTTTTTGTTTTGTTTTGTTTTGTTTTGTCTTTTCGAGACAGGGTCTCACTATGCAATTCAGGCTGGCCTTAAGCTCACTTTGTAGCTCAGGCTGGTCTCGAACTCACAACAATCCTTCTACCTCAGCCTCCTGAGTGGTGGGATTACAGGCCTGTACCACCATGCCCGGCTTTCATGTTGTTTTACTGTGCATTTCACGGATGGCTAGTGATGTGGAACATTTTTTCATATATTTATTCACTTCTTTAATTTCATCCTCTGGGAAGTGTGTGTTCATCTCAGATGCCCATTTCTGGATTAGGTCTTTAAATTTTGGGGCCCTAATGTTTTTTAGTTCTTTAAAAATTCTAGAGAGCAGACCTTTTTCTGAGTGCTTATTAGTTAAGATTTTTTCCAAATTTGTAGGTGGTCTTTTCACTTTGTTGGTAATTTCTTTTGACGTGCAAAAACTTCTCAATAAGAGGAGGTCCCATTTGTTAATTCTTTCAACTATACGTCTTGTGATTTGATTTTTGTTCATGAACTCTTTGCCTACCCTTATGTCTTCAAGAGTTCCTCCTAGTTTCTCTTCCAGAAAATTTAGTGGTTTTGTTTTAATGTTTATATCTTTAATCTATTTTGACTTTAGCTAGTGCCTGGTGATAGACCTGGGTCAAGTTTAGTTTTCAGCAGGTAGAGAGCCAGTTTTTCTAGCACCATTTGTTAAAGAGACTAATTTCTTCTAGTAAGCATGTTTGACCCCTTTGTCAAAGATAAGGTGGCTGAGTGTGTTCATAGAGTCTTATGCATCTTCTAATCTATTCCATTGATGCTCAGGTCTATTTTTGCTGCAAATACCATGCTGATTTTATCACAGTAGCTTTGTAGTACTATTTCAAATCAGGAATTGTAATCCCTCCTGCCTTGTCTTCATTGACCAGGATTGCCTTTGCTATTCTAGGTCTTTTCTGTTTCCAAATAAATTTTAGGAATGATTTCTCTAAGTCTGTGAGATATTTTGTGATAGGGATTGCATTAAATCTTGGGGTTTTTTTCTCTTTAAAATAAAAATAAATTTAATTTTTTTAAAAGAATTTCCCCCAAAAGTAAACTTCTTGTCTTCCTTTGCTTCATACACACAGTAAATTGCTGAGAATTTTCATCATTAATTATATGTTCCCACAAGTAATTTCTATGTCTAGTATTTATACATATATTCAAGACAAAAACAATTTTTTTTCTTTCTCTCCTATTTTTGCTTACATTTTGCTTCATGTCCCAGTGATCTAGAGGTGGATTAAGGTTACTTTTATCATCTAGTTGAGGCATAAAGGTTTTTCCTTAACAAAGAAACCAGTTTATAGTGTTTTCCACATTTTAAAAATTTATAACACTTTCTATTTCTCAATAAATATTTTAATTGATAATTTTACATCCAAAGAAAAAGAAACCAAATTCTCTTAAGTTTATTAAGGCTCTAATACTACAGAGGTCTCCTGTGAGGAAATTTGTAAAGCTCAAATGTTTGAGAGAAAGCCACTTTCATGCTTAACCTCCCAAACCAAAATTCAGACCTGGAGGGCACCGTGGGCAACAGGGTGTTTTGGAATCAGCTTCCCACAATTGAGCCTTCAAGGAGATGTTTCTTCCTTTCCAAATACAATCTAGAAGGGGAGATCCTCAAAAAGAGGCGTGACCCAGAGGATCATGTTGCCTGCTCTGTTCAGCAGAGATCAAAGCAGGTCTTCTTCCCGGCACCCATAGCTCCTCAGCCCCGCCTTGCAGGACAGCTGCTGCAGTAGTCAGCTGACCGAAGGAAAAGAGGACAGAGAGGTCACTTTTTCATGAGTGTCTTTAGTTTTTGCCACTGTAGCTGCCTCAACATCATGAATTCGTGATCTCACAGTGCAAGATCCAGAGAATAAAGTGGATAAGGACACTGTGTAACGTTCTCCCAAGCCAGCATTTCCCCTGGGTGGCAGCGAGCAGCAGTGTTCACTGTACAGTCATCTGAGCAGAGAATGTAGAATTTAGGCCCAAAGCCTCCCAATAACAAAAATGTGTTATGATACGACATAGATTTTACTGCTATCCATAAATATTTTAGTTGTTTATGAAAATACGAAGTATGTCTCTAGTTCCACTTTGATCACAACTTGTAAAGACATTTATGAAACGGGATGCCCAGCACTGCTTCAGAAAGTGACAAAACCATGGGGAAAGTGTATTTGAAGTGAAGTATGTTGAGGAGGATAATGGCAATGTGCCTTTTACTGTACTACATTTTTTAAAAGTTTAAACATTCACCATACATTGTGGTCATCCCTTGTATATTTCACCTGAATTTTCATTATCTCCCATTACCCATAAATTTTTGAGAGATACACATGAATTGTTATTGGATAAACAGCATTTGATAAATACCATTTGCTTGGTTTCCCTCCCTTTAGCAAATCATAAACACACGTTTTGGGTTTTCCTCTTACCAGCTTATTATTTCTTTCTTAGTCACATAAACAAGTAGATTAGTGAAGGGATTAATATACTCTCACAGTTTAAAATGCTTCTGATCTCTAAAATAAGCGGTTTAAAGGTAATAATTGCTATATCAAGTGAAGAGGCTGGTCAAATAGATTGATTTTGTTTCTCTAAAAGTAGTTCAGCTATGAACTTTGTGAAGATAATGTTATTCTCCACAATAGTAGAAGATAAATTCTCCCCTTCTATTTTTTATCCCAAAAAAAAAAAAAAAAAAAAAAAAAACTGCAGCTACCCACAGAAAGGAATCCCCTCCTTTCTTATAAA
The DNA here is from genome assembly GCA_004027165.1 of Ctenomys sociabilis. NCBI lineage: Eukaryota > Metazoa > Chordata > Mammalia > Rodentia > Ctenomyidae > Ctenomys > Ctenomys sociabilis. Next base: position 21,423 of record PVKA01014795.1, on the reverse strand, counting down.
TATTCTCAATTCTTCCTTCTCCCAAGCCTTTTGTGAGCTTTAGGCCTATCCCTCATTCCCACCCCTCCTGCACTCCTCACAAAGATCCAAATCATAAAATTCCTTCTCTCAACCGTTGCAGCCTTTGTTAATCTTTCTTCTCTTTTGATATCTCTTGGAATATATGCTCTCTGTTTCCACTTTGTCATTTATCCCAACTCAATGCTTGAAACTTGGCTTCAAGACCCTAACTGTAGAAAAAAATTTTCTCTTCTCAAAGGAATCAACATTTTAACCATTTAATCTATCTGCTCCTCTTTAGTCTTCATTCCAGAAGTTTCCTTTTCTATCTGAAACTGGTTCCTCATCCCAATCTTAGGAACTTGCTTTTCGCCATCCACCACCTCCCCTACCTAACTACTCTGTTCTTCCAGCACTGTCTAGCTTGTGGGCTCTCCTTTCCCTTCTTTTCCTAGGAGTAGGAGGCATAATGCATGAATCTACCCAAGACTTTGTACCCTGGGCAACGTTCCTTCGAAGATCCTTTGTAAGCCAAAGACCAACATGACAGGTTCACTTTTCTTACTGCCTACTAGAGATCTTCATCTCTACACATTTCAAATTCAGGATGTCCAAATCTAACTTTTCATCAAGCCTGCTTGTCTTTCCCAGAGACTAGGAGAAAAATCTAGGGATCATCTTCAATTACATCCCCTTTTGCAATTTCCACATTTTGTTAGCATCTCTTATATGATCTTGCATATTCCCATTATGACCATTGTTTTTTGTCTGACTTGCTTCCAAACATAAGGCATAGTACTATATATCCAGCCTCTCCCTTTCCTGACCCCTGAATACCTTCTACACTGCTGCCAAAGTAACTCTTGAAAATATTGGATCACTCCCCTGAGAAATGAAACCCAAATACGTTAACATGCTATTCCAGCTCCCTCTTATTACACCTGCTCATAAACTCATCACAAGAATAGCAGTGGGCACATCAACCACTAGAGGACCACTCTGCCATTGTCCACAGCTGCTACTTCTGCCTGGAACATCTTTCTCCATCTCTTGAACTCTCTACACCCACCAAACTGATGATAAATTGTGTCTATAGTGTGAAGCCCTCCGTGTTCTCTTGGTCATTTCTCTTTTCTCAATGAAACTTGGAGCTCAGTGATATTAAGATAAATAAATGCCTTTAATAAACTTACAAGTATTAGAGTCCATTTTATGCCAAGCACCACATTCAGGATACAAAAAATATCATGTCTGCCTTGTAGAAGCTTCTGTAGATGAACATAAGTGGTTAGCACACAACATTGTAGACTAGAGATGCCCACCAACGCTCAAGAAAGGAAAAATGAATCCATTCTAGGGCCCTAGGGCAACTTGAGAAGAGTAACACAAAGTGGCACCTGGAAGGAAGGACAGTGGTTAGGGCAGAGTGGGCACAGAGCATCTCAGAGGCATAGAAAAGCAAACAGAGAGGAGCAGACAAGTCCCATTTCAAAGCCTCAGTAAGGCTGTTGCCTCAAGTGTCAAGTGCATCAGGGTAATAGGAAAAGAAAGCTGGAGCCACAGGTAGGAGCCACACTCAAAAAGCCACCAGTGACTGTATCAGTCACCTATTACCACATTGATGCTGGATAAAAAAGCATCCAAAAGCTGTGGCTTGAAATAACAGCCACTTACTCTTGCTCATAAGGCTGAGGGTCAAATGAGTGATGCTTCTGGTCAGAACTGGGATCACTTAATCCATAAGCAGTCCTAATGTTCTTTAGGGAGATAGACACTCCCAGTGATCCTGGCCAAGCTTCTCACAGGCTAGGGAGGCCGCTGGCTGCCAGTAGTCTAGGAGGGCCTTGGATTTCTCCATATATTGTATAGTGTTTGCTAACATTCCTGACTAAATCCAGTCCCATGAATGAGCCCAGAGGCAGGACAGAAGGGAACTACAAAGGTTTTGGGCAAAAGTGATAGGCACTAGGAAGATCCTGAATGTAACAAATGTACCATATTGCCCTGAAGAAAGAGCTTGAATTTTTATATTGACATGTTGCCATTCCTATGGATTATAAACACTGGAGCACAGGAACCATATTCATTCTTATTATATCCTCTTTAATAGATAGTGTGTAATAATATAGAAAGTAAATACTCAGTAAATTTTGATAGAATAAAACTGAAGCCCTCATTTACATAATAGTTTATTATACATACCTTAGATCATATTTTCTAACCTTTTTTCAATATTTACATTTTAATTTATTTCATCCTTGGAATACAGTTCTATAAATATATTATCTTCTATGCAAAATAACAATCCTATTTCACTGCCCAAAGAATCCTTCTTAACTCAGCCAGGCTAATTCTAATGTTGAAAGGAATTGTGAGAAAATATATGGGGCTTTTCCCTAGCTCTTCATATTTTTCAAATTTCATGCTGGCCCTCACCCTTAAAAAGACTACAAACCTGTTGGCCAGCCTTCCCCTGTCTAAACGAAGATTTTTCCTCTCTATACTCCTCTCTGTCATTCTCATTCTGAAGGAATGACAACCAGAACTGCCTTCAGGATTCCAGGGTTTCCTGTTTTGGTTTGGTCTGAGGTTTCCAAAATGCTGTTACAGACATGCTGCAGCATGCAGGTAGGCCCAACCAAAGCAGCTCGTAATTACGTACTGAAAACCAAGGCACCTAAAGCCCAATTCTCTGTGTATTCTGCCTTCTTGTGTTCTCATCCCTGTCCCCATGATTGCCCCCACATTCTCACCTAGAAGTGCTGTCTGAGGAAGTGGCTTTTCCCTGGGGACCAAGTGGCAACTACCCTGAAGTCACGTTTGACTCTTTCCTTTGTTTCACACTCCATGCTCAGCTCCTGAAGCAAATCGTCTCATGTATAACCTAACCACTTCTCTCACTCCCACTGCTGCCATCCTGGCCCACACCACCATGATTTCTTGCTTAGCTTACAAAAGCACGGGTATGGGGCCAGAGGGATGGCTCAATAGAATAAGCACTTCCCTGGCAAGTGAAGGGTCTGAGTTCAATACCCGGTTCTGCAAAAACAAAACAACAACAACAAAAAAAAAGGGCGGGTAAGTCCTCTCCCATCTACCATGTTTTCCACACCACAGCCAAAAGTTAGTCTGATGTGTTGCTCTGCTGCCCAGATTCCCCAAGGGATTCTTCTTACTCAGGAGAGAAGCAAATTCTTACAGTGATCTTGAGGATCAGCACAGTTCTCCCCCAGCTCCATATTACCACCTACCACAGCCTTCTCTGTTGTTTGGTACAGCCACAGTGGCCTTGTCTCTCTTGAAAGTGGCAATCACGGTGGCCCCCCCAAGTTATTTACCATTGATATTCTTTAGCCTGGAGCACAGTTGCCACAGATACCTGCCTGACTCACCAGTTCTCATTCAAACCCTTATCAGAAGCCCTTCCTTCCCTTACTACCAGTAATTACGCAATACTCTTGGCTCTTTTCCCACCCTATTACTCTCTATGCCCTCAGTATCTGACCATTAGCTATTTATTTGCATATGCTTGCTATCTTTTCCCCTTCCAACTGACATTCAAGTAAATGACAGCAAGAATCTATTTGTCTTAGTCACTGTTGATCTCAACAGACTTGATACATGATAGACCACTAACAAATATTTAAATCAGGTAGCTGTGCCCTAATCACATTGCATGGAAGCATTAAGTACAGGCCTACACAATGAGATTTGTTAGCTTTTGTTTATCCCTGCTCTTTTCAGCCTATCCCTCAAAGCTACCCAAGATTTACATTTTTCTATGATACTAAATGACTTGAAAATGAGTCCCAGAGTATTTAAAAGGGATCAATTTTATATATTTGACTTCAAGGAAATGGAAAGAAAGTTTCCAGACAAATTCCTAAATTAATGTGCACAAGAATATAATAAAATTGCCTAATCTCTGTGGAGCCACTTGGGTAATTCTGAGCATGGAGTGATAATACCACAAGCTTCTCTACATGCAAAGCAGATACTTGCCAACCTGATCCCTTAATACCAAACAAGTGCCAACTTTTAAATATACATTGCTATTTTCTACATATCCATCTCTAAATCATCAAACTAAGGATCCCCTGAAATTCTTGGCACCTTATCCAGGCTTAACCAAGCTACTTCATGTCTATATATTCTCCAGAGCAGCTGACTCTGGGTGTCACTAACCAGAAAAACTATCACCATCAAAAGGTAAAATCATCTTTGAGTTACACTACAGGGCCATTGGACAAGCAGTCTCAATACTTTAATGTTTTGTTTTGTTTTGTCTGTTTTGATTCTGCTTTTATGATACTTTTTAGGTATAAGGCAGTGGCTTCCAAACAATACACAGGTGAACTCCAAACAGCATGCCATCCCATTTACTTTATTTTACAAAATTTTTTAAAGTTTTTTTTTTTTTCCTCAAGCAGGCTCAGGGGCCAGGAGTTCAATCCGTGGGCCTGCCATGCCAGCCCCACCCCTAGAGTGCTGAAAGACAATCAAGACCAGGTCTGGTGGCACATGCCTGTAATCCCAGCTCTTGGGATACTGTAAACAGGCGGATCACTATGAGTCTGATCTAGTAGTGAGACCCTGAACATCCAATAGACCCTTCTGTAAAATACAAAAAAAAAGTTTATTTTTCCTACAATTGAGTATACATACTACTACACAAAACTCTCTCAAGATTCATCTTGTAAAGAGTTTAGGCATAACGGTAAACCAACAACAATGACTGTAGGTTTCCTGAAAGAGAAGCACTTTGTTCCATGAATATATAAAACATCCAGGCAAAGGTAGTAAATTGGGCTGTCCTCAAACCCAGACAAATATATGGGCTGTGCCCTTGCTGGGGTTACTTTCATGAACATCCCAAGGTATTGTTTTATCATAATGAACATGGCAATGTTACTTATGCCCTTTATTTGTGTTGTCAATAATTCTAGCACTGGGCAGGGGATGTGGGTCAGCAGTACAAGGACCTGCCTGGCAAGTACAAGGTCCTGAGTTCAATTCTTGGTACTACTATTACTACTAATAATATTTCTAGCACTTAAAAGTACACCACAAACAGAAGATTGGGAGCTTCTAGTATAGCATGGAGCTATATATTCTTATGGAACATCTGGAAAATAGGTATTCTGATTTTGGTTATCTGAAGATACGACTTCACAAAGAATATGCAATATGGAGAACATGTAATTTAAGAATGGATTCTATATCCCAGAGGCAATGTTCAGAAATGAGTAGTCGAAGGAAATTAATCAACCCTAAATCTAGTGACTCTGCCAGAGAACATTATATAACCTTAGAAATTCTCTACTCTAGTTTGTGCTCTGAAGCAAAACTATTCCTGAAGGTTCCCAAAATAGAAGACTGGCCATCACAGTGTCCAAAAAATTCTAAAAGTGTCCCTCTGCCATCTATCTCTCTGTCTTTCAACTAAATTTTAATGGCAGCCCTTGAAGGTTTGTGTCTGAACCAGAAGACGTCAAGGTCTCTCCTAGAGAAGTTCTCATTTCAGCAAATTTTAGAAGAGAAACAAGCATGAGGCCTTCCTTTCTCTGTCAATCATATTCTTTCAAAAATAAAGCACTTGCCAGGACTGGAAGTTGTGGGGAGGAGAGTCAGGGGCAGGGAGAAGGTAATGTCACTAATGTTCCCCAGCAGCTGGTCTTTCTCAGTAACAACTGTTCATGGAAAACAAAAGGTCACTTCAGAAAACCAGGGATACACAGGGAGAAGCCAACAGAAAGACATCATACAAGCATATTTTAGAGAACAAGTAGCTTGAATCTGCTTGAGCCTAGCTGGTTTCCTAATTTCATATAACAACTTACCAAACCTTAATATAATGACATAATGCAAATATACTAACAAACATACAGAAACTTATCTCCAAGTATTTTACCATATGTCAGGCTTCTTCTCTTCTGCGGTCTTCCACCAAGCTAGAGATAAAAGTAGAAGATATTCTGACACAGGGAGGCAGTACAGCACAGTGGTTAAAAGCTCAGTTTTGGTGTCATGGCCCCAAGGTGAAACCCCAGTTGTGCCTTTTTCTATTCCGTGAACTTTCTTAACCTCTTCAAAAGCTCAGTTTCCTCAACTGCTGAAACGTAACTGAAATTTGTCTACGTGATGGTTGGTAGCAAGAATGAAGAGAAAATGCATGTGAAGTGTGAGCACCGTCATACCCAGCCCATAGAATGCACTCAGTGCACGTCTGCACTTATGGTCCATAAATGTATGAATAAACAAACTCTTCACATTTCCTTAGGCTTCCATTTGCGAAGAAAAAGTAGGAAGGGAACTATCTGGAAGCAGTCGCCACGCTCTTGTCATGTCAGCTTGTTGAAATAGAAAGCAATGATTCCAACTTGTTGCATTCATGCTTGCCATTGGATCGAAGTCCTGTTGCACAGCTGTGCTAAGCGCAAGGGGTTGGGACCTCACTTCACTCTTTCCGGAATGTCCCCGTGGGGGGACTCCAGGACACAGCAGCTACATGCCTGTCCACATGGGAGATGTCACGTGTAAGTACTCAGGTTGTTACTCTTCAGGAAGTAAGGGTCACAAAACTGCAGAGAGTCTCCCAGGGCAAAAGTCCACAGTGGTAACAAGAGATAAGCATGGGGCACAGGGCCAAGGAAAAGAACCAAAAGGCCCTGTGTGCACAGAATGAGTTTTATAACTTGGGGCTCAGAAGTAAATGCTACTTTCCCTTCCAGTAGCTCAACATCCATACCAAAAGTAAGAAATCTAGTCACAGGTAACGTCCAAATACTGAATCTAATGCTACTAAAATGTTGTAAAAATGCTTTCTAAAAGAATGCAGAATGCATGTCTGTGTCAGAAGTTATACAAGTACTAAATGACACTGGCTTAGCTGGCCTAAAACCAAGTGAAGCCCTTCATCCTGTACAAAATTATAGTGCTGTCATTATGTTGTAATAAGCCTGTATGAACAAGGCATTGTATTTCTGCTGAGTCTTGCACAAAAAAATAAATAAATCAAAATTTTAAAAATCAAAATCTTCATTCCTTAGAGAAAAAGGGAGAAATATATTTTTAAATCATTCATTTGTTTATTTATTTAGTACAGGGTCTCACTATGCAGCTTGGACTCCCAATGATTCTCCCGTTTCAGCCTCCCCAGCACTGGGATTACAGGCATGCACTACCACACCGAGTCTCAGTAGCTGGCATGGTGCGCTGGGGTTCCAGAGCTCACCTGGCATGTGGTACCAGGGATCAAAATGGGGTCCCTGCACTTGCCAGGTAGACACTTAGACCGCGGAGCTGTCTCCCCAAACAAGAGATATATTTTTGCATTCCTAGGTGAGGATATTCAATCAGTCCCACAAAGTGTACAGTTGGCTCATTGTTTTTAAGATTTTGACTTTTTTTTCTTTTTTAATTTTGACTTTCAGAGGACATCAGCTTTGATCAGCTTTGAAAGTTTTCCTACGTACAGAAAGTGCTGCCCCCTTTTGCTTTATAAATCTTCAGAAGAACACTTGCTGTGCATAACTGGCTTGATGGACAAGACGTGTGGACAAAGAGAAACCAGCACTGAAATAACACAATTCTGCCTTTCACTGAGCTGTCACCAGCAACAAATTCAAAACCACATCCAAACATCCTGTGCAGATCCACAAGTCCTCCCTAGGTTTTTAAGTCTCTGCTGCTAACAGAGTCAGGGACATACACTGGAGCGCACAGGCAAGTCCACTTGAAGAGGGTTCTGTAGGCTGGCATTAAGAAAGGTTAGTCACTAGCTGGGAATACACAAAGGTTATTGTAGTTCAACTATAATGTTTTAATTTTTTTGGTTTGTATTCCCTCTGGTTAGTTAATGTGGCACATTAGGCTACAGACTGCCTACAATTACTTTGGCCCTAATTCAATACTTTTCTTCTGTTACCTTGCCCATCCTATTCTTTCTCTATATTAATATTCTGAATATCTTTTTTCAGTTTTTTTGGGTTTTTTAGGGGTTTGGGGGTTTGTTTGTTTGTTTGTTTGTTTGTTTGTTTGTTTCAGTACTGAGGATTGAGCTCAGGACCCTACACTTGCCAGGCAAGCACTTACTCTACTGAGCTATCTCCCCAGCCCTCTGCAGTTTTGAAAACATAAAAAATGAACTTTTATCAATAGACTCTATTTTCCAAATTGATTTTATTGTGAGTCTCAGCCCTAAATCTCTCTTAACTTTAAGCTTCTTGTTGCTTTCACTCCAGAAATAGTGTCCATCAGAACAGAAGGTAGGAAATAGACAGTGACATATGTAAGTAGGAATATTTGTACCTTTGAGGAAATAACAACTTAGCACTACTACTTCTCAAGTGCTATAGTAGCGCTTGCTAAAGGCTTTAAAATATGATCTCCTTTCATCCTAGGCAGCACTTTTTGAAGCAGAATCGATTATCTTCACTTAACCCAAGAGGAAATTAGGACTGAAAAGAATTAAGCAACTTGTCCAGGGTCATAGATCTAACAAATTGAACAGACAATTTAAATTGGGCGGACAACATACATTACACAATGTGGCCTCCCAAACTCCAAGTCTGTTTGCCCTGGGTAAATACTATGCTTGTATTTCAAAAGCTAAGGAACAAAAAGGAAGGTGGAAGCCACTATATGGGAAAAAAGCAAATGGAAAATTTTGCAACTTTTGTACATGCACAAAGTTTACTGAGCAGCTATTTCACTCTATGAAATCCTTGCAGGGTTTCTAAACCATTCTTGCCTTCAGGAAGCTAACATTTTCATTGAAAAGACACCTAAGAACGCAGGTTGAAACCAAGCAAGTGCTACGATAGAGGCATACACAAAGTATGGTGTACCTGAGCACAAAGGAAAGAATTTTTTCTAACTGCTTGAAACACAGTTGGAACAACTTATTTTGTCTACTAGTCATTAGTGTCATGTCTGTTTTAATCTACCCATTAAGAATATTTGATGTATGTTTGTCAAAATTAATGTACTATATATTAATTTGAAGATTCTAGGGCTTTCAATCCAGTGAACTGAAAAATCTGCTTCTGTACTCTCAAATGTTATCAGTAGCAATGGAAACTGGCCTCAAATTGTTAACATTATTTTTGGAAAACAAATCAATGACATGGACCAGACTTCCACAATTCATCTACTGTACTGGTAAGTTCTTAAGCTAAACGTATACATATAAAAGCTTTGGGAAACCATCTAAGATCCATCAAGTGGGGGTTAATTAAACCCTGGTACATTTATAGCAGTGATGGCAAACCTTTCAGAGCTTTCAACAATACAAACAGCCTGATGTAGCACATGAATCATAGGTTCACCACCACTGATCTATACTACAACTGCTATGTACCTGTTAAACTGACTACTTATTAAAACCAAAGAAAGTCTCCATGGCAGATTGATAAGTGAAAAATTACAAGAGCATGATGTCCTTTACATTTTAAAGTCTATATGTAGGGCTGGCAAGGTAGCAGTGACTGCTTAGGTAAGCTTAGGCAAGCACAGGGACCACGGTTCAATTCCCAGCACTACATGCTGCACCAGCCCTGCCCCCAGGGCAGGCTGAACCAGCCACAAAAGGAAAGAAAGAAAGAAAGAAAGAAAGAAAGAAAGAAAGAAAGAAAGAAAGAAAGAAAGAAAGAAAGAAAGAAAGAAAGAAAGAAAGAAAGAAGAAAGAATATATGTAGATGTGCCACATGAATACATATACTGGGTAAATAATGCAGAAATATTGGGAGGTTGGGGGGATTGTTTTTTGTAGAGTGGAGATTAAACCCAGGGTGTTCACACTGAGCCACATCTCGAGGCCTTTTTTTACTTTTTATTCTTAAACAGGGTGTCAACTAATTTGCCCAGGCTGGGCTCCAATTTTTGATCCCCCTACCTCAGCCTCCAAGAGTGCTGTATTTACAAGTTTACACCATCATGCCCAGCTGAGAACATTTACGAAAATTTTAGCTGGTAGGAAATCAGGATTTTTTTTATTTTTAATAATCTTCTGCACTGCTTGTTTTTTCTGCATCTTTGTATTATTTTTTAAGCAGGAAAGAAAATAACCATGTTTAAGGGAGAAAAAGGAACTGTATCTCCTTTTATTACTTACTATAAAATGATATCATTTGAAAATATTGCCAAATATACTTTTTTTTGTGTGTGTGAGACAGGGTCTCACTATGCAGTTCAGGCTGGCCTTAAGCTCACTTTGTAGCTCAGGCTGGTCTCGAACTCACAACAATCCTCCTGCCTCAGCCTCCCGAGTGCTGGGATTACAGGCATGCGCCACCATGCCCAGCTGCCAAATATACTTCGATGGTAGTAGGAACTCAGCTTGAATAAGCCATTCTCTTCATAGCTAGTAGAACTGAACTGGATAGATTGGTCATGATCAGAAGAATCATAACTACCTCAACTTGTGTAGACGAGATTGGACTGGGCATTTTTGTTCTTTGGTGCAGACAAACCATCAAAATGACCCAAAAATTTCATTTAGCATACAATGTGTACTCTAGCTGAAAAAAATTAAGTCTATGTCTCTTATTCAAGTTACCCTAGAGGCAACACTGGACAAAACATCACTAGCTTTGTAGGCCTTTCTCCCATGAGTCTGCTGACTTAATCCTGCTTCATGTCCCAAAGCCCAAGCAGCTAGAAGAAATATAATGCATGTTTATTCTCCTTGTTTTTCTGTACCAGTGATTCTATGTTTGCAAATTAAATGACAAGAGTGTCCAAAAGGCATTTCCAACTTTGCTCACATTCTAATACACAGCTCCAAAATTAATTCAATTAAGGCAGCAGGCATTATAGTCCCATGAATAATAAACAACTTTGCTTACTTTAAAGAGTCGGGTTGCTAGTTGATGAAAGAAATCAGTTGTACAAACTGGACTTTTATGGATGTGTGAAATTAGACCTCTTCTATGGCTAACATTGTACATTCTGTTATTTACAATTCTAAAAAATGTGCTCTTGAGGTTTAAAAGGTTATCTGGTTCTCAAAAGATGACATTTCAGTTTAGCATTTATTCCAATTATGGAGCAGGTGTTTTGAGGCATTTATGCTATCATTAAAAAAAATTATCAATTTTTAAAACATTGTTAAGTTTATCACATAAGGATGTGATATAAACAACCTGTCTTGACTACTTTTTTCTCATTGCTGGGACAAAATGCCAGAGGCTCACAATTAAAGGAGGAGGCTGGGATGAAAGTTCAGTGGTTTAAGCACCTGTCTGGCAAGCACAAGGACTGGAGTGTGATCCCCAATACTACACGCTGTGTTGGCCCCAGAACTTTGGGTATACCATGACACCCTGGAACTGGGCATGGGGCACACACCTGTAATCCCAGTGCTCGAGAGGCTGAAAAAAAGGAGGATCACTGCAAGTCTGAACTGCATGGCAAGACCCTGTATCAAATAAATAAATAATATTTAAAGAAAAAAAGTAAGGGAGAAAAGAATTACTTAGCTTACAGGTTATGGAGGTTTCAGTCCATAATCAGTTGGTTCCAAAGCAAAGTAGCTTGGCATAGAGGCACCATTCATGGTGGCAGAAGACAGAAAAAGCAGCAAAAGCAAAAGGTGAGGAGAGAGTGAGTGAGCCTCCTTACCTCCCTTATATTGTACACAGGCTACCCACCCAGGGTAGACGTAGCACTCACACCCATCATCATCCCAGCATTGAACCACTGAACCATGAATCAGTCACAAACTCTAGAAGCCCACCCCATGATCCACCAGGCTTTGGGGGACATTTAGACCCACATCATAACACAACCTCATGCCAAGTTCAGAATGGAAATGGAAATGCAAATAACTCCATAATGAGAAGTAGAAAAAAATCAAGAGGAGGAGGGAAAGGGGGACAAAAGTGGTTTTAAAAATGAAGATTATAAGAAAGTGAACTTAAAAAAAATTGTTAACAAATTCAGGAGAAGTAACCACAAAAGAAAAAAAAGTCTCTGTAATCAAATGACAGAATGATCCAAAAATGTGTGTAATTTATGTATAATATTAAATGAATTTACCCACATTGTCGCAGGTCATTCTCTCTGTCAATTTGAACTGTTCATATCATTCATTCTAAAACAAAGATAAATCAGCACATATCTGTTTTTTTGCTTTGTTTTGTTTGGTAGTACCAGGGATCAAATTCAGGACCTTGTACTTGTCAGACAAGCACTTACTCAACTGAGCTATCTCTCCAGCCCCTACAACTCTATTTCTTTTTTTTTTTTATGCATATATCTGAGGCTTAAAAACAAATCATTTCCAACAAAAGCATATAATTTTCAAGGTATCCCAAAGACAAAATGAAAAGACAAACAAAAATGTTTTTGGACTCTCAAGTAATTCAATTCACTTCTCCATGAATGTCAGATGTTTGAATCTTTGGCAGGAAACTTCTAGAAGTTTCTCCAATAACAAATTCTCACTCTGACTGTACATTCCAGGATTTTTTTTAAAAGGGAGAACAACTTTGTTGACCACTCTGAAAATTAAAGGAAGAGGCAGTGCTTGGCTCCACAGAGAAGCATGTGCTAGACCAGTGGAGTTGCCACTTACAAAGAGCATGAGCTTGTGAAATTTGAGAACTGCTGAGCTTGGAGCTTTATTCTCCTATGTTAACAAAATTGCTTTCAGAACTTTTGAGCCAATTGGGCTCCTGACCCTGCTATTGTCCAAATGTGTGTAAAGTTGAACAATGCACTTACCCTTCTTGAGTCTGTCTCCTCATTCAAGAAACCAGAATAAGAATGCCCACTTCATGGAGCTGCTGTTGACAACTAAATGAGAAATCATAAATTGTGCTCACAGTGTAGGAGGTCCATCATTTTGGGTCTCCTCTTCAACTATTTGCCTTCTCTGCATGCCTGCCCTATTTTGTATATACTTTGATATCTTTAAATTATGATTTCACTCATTTTTAAACCTTTGCATTGAGACTTGCGGACAATAAGGTACTGTGTGAAGTACACAAGACCATATATATGCAAATAAGCTTCTCAAAGTCTGATATAGAATATTTATGTCTCAGAGTGAGATAAAGAGAATTTATTTCCAGGACTCCAGAAGAATATGACATGTCACATGTGATCAATACCCCTCATAATCATTCTGCCAAAGTTATCTTTAATCTTAAATATTTTAAATGACAGAATAAAATCCATACCAAGGAATAAAAAGCAATTGTTCAAACAAAGGATGCAGCTCTCTTTTCTGGCTGGAAGCATGGAGGATATAGAAGAGAAGAAAAAGAAGGTTCCTGCTGTGCCAGAAATCCTTAAGAAAAGGCAAAGAAATTTTGCAAAGTTGAAGATAAAGTGCCTGAGAAAGTTTTCCCACAAGATGCTTCTCAAGGCAAGAAGGAAACTCATCTACAAAAAATCCAGGCACTATCATAAAGAGCACAGACAGGTGTAGAGAAATGAGATCAGAATGGTTAGGATGGCACAAAAAACTGGCAACTTCTTCTATATCCCCGCAGGGCCCAAACTGGTATTTGTCATTCAGATCAGGGGTATCAGTGGTGTGAGCTCAAAGGTCTGCAAGGTGTTGCAGCTTCTTTGCCTTTGCCAAATCTTCAGTGGTACCTTCGTTAAGTTCAACAAGTCTTCAGTTACCATGCTGATAATTGTGGAGCCATATATTGCATGGGGGAACCCAAACCTGAAGTCAGTGGCCATGGCAAAGTCAATAAGAAGTGAACTGCCTTGATGGATAATGCACGGATTGCTCAGTCTTTTAGTAAATATGGAATCATCTGCATGGAGGATCTGATTCATGAGATCTATACTGTTGGAAAATGCTTCAAAGAGGCAAATAACTTCCTGTGGCCGTTCAAGTTATCATCTCCATGAGGTAGAATGAAGAAAAAAGACCACCCATTATGTGGAAGGTAGAGATGCTGGAAATAGGAAAGACCAGATCAACAGGCTTATTAGAAGGATGAACTAAGGTATCTATCATGGTGTTTTTATGTTTTGGTCAGTTAATAAAGTATCTGCTTCCAAACTGAAAACAAAAAGGAAGCAGAGCTATATATACTAACATGGAAAGCTCCCAAGTCATATTGCTCTGTTTTACCAATAGCATTGAAAATTAATAACAGAAATTGAAATAGAAAGGAAGCGAGATGAGATGAAAATGAAAATAAGAAGAATATGACAAACTTCTTTGAGAATCTTTAAAATCCTCACTAGATATGACCTTCTTAGCAGCAGAGAAAGCAGCCAGATGAAGTCAGTGCGTAGACTGGAAGCACAGCAGGAAGCACTAAAAGATCACACATTTTTGGATGCAGGCGCCCTCCTCTCCTGACTTGCACACTACCACATCCTGCCCTGAAACTTCAGAATCCCTGGGAGCTCCACCTTCTCTCCCCCAGCCAGAGGGAGACAGAGAGTTCCGCAGGTTCCAATCGTCACAGCTCTTGCAGTGCAGCAGGATGAACACCAGCAGCATTGGGATTTAACAGACTTCTAAAAGTCACAGCCACACCCATCCAGATGGCTGACACTGGCAAAAGGCCCACGAGGGGCTGTACATGATTCCAGGGTAAATCCTGAGGGGATTTCACTGCCTTATCAGATAGCAAAGTTACATTTTTAGTTATATAGGTCTTGCTGTAACTTGGTCTTAACCACCCAGCAAAAAAGTATAACCATAAGGCATAAAAGTAAAGCTATATTAATATGCTGAGCTGTAAAAGGCTCATGTCAACCTCAGACAATTGCCGGTTGTGCTGATAACCACTACTGTTATGAACTATTGAGCTATTTTGGGTTATTTTACTGAATTCAAGTACCTACAATCTTTGGTCTGGCATCAAGTACGAAAAAGTCCTTTAAAGATTTTTCCAAATGCAGCTTCTCTAACAACAATGGAACACTCATCTGCAACAACACAAAACAAAAAAGGGGATATCAATAAAGGACCTTTATTTATTTGTGTGTGTGTGTGTGTGTGCGTGTGTGTGTGTGAAAATATATATGTGTATATACAAGAGAGGATAGATATATAGCTACTTTCTCTTAGTTCAATGAGAAGAAAGGTTTTTAATAAGATTATTTACACAAGATATTATGTCTCCATCTTGTCCTCGAATAACTACTAGGAAGACAACAATATGCAATGTATTAATTATTATAACTGTCATACCAACCTGTCTTGAAACTGTTGCAGAACAAGGAGATTATGGAGCCACAGAGGAAAGAGACTGAAGTTCTAAAGTGTGCCTGGGGAGAGTCACATGAAGAGAAAACTTTCTCTCAAGCTCTCACAGAGAGCAAACTGGTCAAGCATTGGCCATGACTCATCCACATGGATGACACAGACAAAGAAACTACAGAATAATGTACAGGACTACAAGATAAACCCTGAGAGGACTTCAGTGACCACATAGGAAATATAAAGTTCCTGTGTTGGTATATAAGTCTTGATCTATCTAGGTCTTAACCATCCAGCAGAAAAGTATAAAAATGAAGTATGCATCGTGGGGCCATAATATTAAGCTGAGCTGTAAATGGCTATGGTCGACAATTTCTTTGAATAACTCACTATGGTTGTAGAATGCTGGACTGTGTTGGATTGTGGTGTCGAGTTCAAGCACCTAAGTTAGTTGAATGTCAATGGAGTGCCCACCTTTGACAGGTGTAGACAAAGGAACGGGTGTAGAAAGAAAAAATCATGATGTGTGTGTATAGACAGTACAGTTGGGATAGATAACGCTGTGCTTCTACATCATTCTATGAGAGGCAAGATCTGCACTAATGGTGGTTGGACAGGGTATTATGTCGGCTTCTAGTTCTACGGTCATCCACTAGGAAAATAATTATTGAATTTTTGATATAATTCAGGTATAAAAAAATAAGATAAGTAAGCAGCTACACTCTTAATTCACTGATAAGAGATATCTGCTAAAATAATGTCTGTAAATATAATATCATGTATGCACCTTGTACAATACCAAAACATTATGAAAACAGTTTGCAATGTATTAATTTATCGAATCTGTATGGTTAAGGTGTCTTGAAACTGTCTGATTGACATTTGTAGTTCAATAAAATAAAAAAAGAAAAAGAAACTGTTGCATTGTTATTTTATCTTTTTTCTCATTAAAGTGAAAAAATAGATAATTTAGCAACCACTGTTTATCAGCTATCCTTGAAGATCTGTAACATATGTTTTGTTGTATGTTACCCTGTTTCTGTCATTTCTTCTATTTGTTTTTGCTTCTGTTTTCACTCTTCCAATTTATATAAATAAATACATAAATGTCACAGCCAAATGTCATTGCTCCTCAGGTGTGGTGAATAAATAGGGCCTCGTGTGATGTTGGCCCAAACCAGTAATGGCAAACCTTTTAAAGATGAGGGCCTGAACTGCAACTCAAAACTCGCTTATTTATTCCAAAAGTGTTAACATTGCAATTAAACCTGAATAGTGAGATTTCAGTTTAGGAAAAAGAACTTATACATTAAAATCTTTTGTCTTAAAAGAAAAACAAACAACAGATGCCATGAGTTCCCTACTGCTGGCCTAAGCCAATTTAATGGAGCAAAGCTTTGTGTGAGAAGACCCAAATCTATCTAATTTGCATCAACACCTGCAAAGTAACCTTTTGCTAATATCTAGATTTAACTAGTAAAAAACTCAGTTATTTCAAGCAAATAGTAAACAGCAGGCTGTTTTCAAAACAGTATAAAAGCTGGTAACTAAACTCCACCTTCCTCCTCCCTTAGCAGGTTGCTGTGAATGACTGGCCGCACTGTAGTTTTATTTTAATTCTTTTACTTTTGCAGTTGTCAGCATGAGCCTTTCCAGCCTCCTTGCTAATGATTCTCACAACCCCAAATGTTCTCCAGTGCAATGTCAGCTTCTTTCTTCTTGTTCTGTTATTTGCAGAGATGGAAACACCAACGTCTTTCTTGTAATCACCCTCCAAATCTGTTGGACCTTTGTCCTATTAGCTAAATAATCCTATAGTCTGTTGGCCTTTCCTCACAAGCCTCTATTTTCCCAGTCTTAATTATATTCTTGGGCTTCCCTGGAGCACTGCCAGCTCCCCACATCCTCCTTGAAACAGAGACATAAAGTAGCCATAGTTTGGTTTGGGTCAGACTAGTGCTGGGAAAGGCTACTTCCTGCCCTCTGCCTTTCATACCTCCCACTATCTTACTGGTTTTATAAATAAATAGCATTTATTTAACTAATTGTATCCAGGCTGCCATATTGGGTTGAACTCCACCTTCCCCCTCTTGTAGCTCAGCATTTTGATCTTGTCCTGTAAATTACCCTTTTTACTTAACCCTTTGAACTTTCATATCTAATTCAAAATGTTTTACTTGGTGGCTTGTCCAATCACTTTCTATTTGATCGTCTCTTCTCCTACTTTCTCACAAAATCTTTCACAAACTCAAGAAGTACCTTTCCAGAAGTTAACTCATCTTGCAAGATTTACTGCGACACTCCCTGCCTCCCCCATGCCAGCCTCAAAGTTATTGCAGCCACGCCGTGGTAATGAGAGCCACCATTCTTGAGAGGCTGTCTCAATCCCTCCTGTCATTCTTTCCTCACAACAGCCAGATGTGGAAGACCATATTTCCCCCATTTTACTGAAGAAGAACTTGAGATGAGCTAGGCTGAGTAATGTACTCTGGCCACAGAGCAAGCAAGTGCTAAATTCACTTGTTAGATGGGTCAGGTGGCTACAGAACTTGCCATGGTGCCACCGCCCCCAAATCAGCACTTGGGTGCAATACCCTAGGCCAGTGTGACTCCTCTAATAAAATGATGTGTGACAGTCAAAATCAGACTCATGAGCACTGGCAGAACTGGGAAGAAAAAAAAAGAAAATGAAAAATAGAGAAGAGAAAGAGAAGGCAAGACTGACGTAAAGGGACTATGGTCAGAAATTGTCAGAGGATCATGAAGAAGGTCTTCAGGCGGCCTTTTCTCTGAAAGACTTTCAACAGTTTTGTTCTTCTTGCTCATAAAAACAATAATGTGGGACAGAAACAAACTGTGAATGTAACTTGCATCTCTTATATACTCCTGAACACAAAAGATGGGCCAAGGATGAACAGGAGAATTTTTTTTTCCTTGTACCAGGACCCTACACTTGCCAGGCAGGCACTTATTCCACTGAGCTATCTCCCCAGCCCGAACAGGAGAAATATTGCCAGAGAAAATATTCAGTGAGGTGTATTTGTTTAACTGGATTTTTTTTAACTGTTAATTTACCTCCAAACAGTTTGGAAGAAATAAACCTTATTTCCTATATAAGTTTCTTACTTCATTTTCAACCAAAAAAAATTATGAAAATGGAATAGAAATGTAGGGGAAAAAAACTTAAAAGCAATTTATCTGTAGGTAGTGATGTGAACACTGAGAGGTAAACATTGAGAGACAGAATCATAGCTGAGTGCAGAGCTGCAGGCAGAGACAGTATGGAAAAGGGAGAAGAGTAAAGGTGTTTTCAAACAATACCATCTGATTCTTTTACTACAAGATGTTTATATATGACATGAATTTACATTTTTGTAAACAATAAAATTGTTTTCAATAGTTCATCTGCCAAAAAAAAAAAAACCATTTTAAGGGATTTTACCATTTGAATAGAAAAAAAAACTCCATTCTATGGGTAAATTATTCAGGAAAATACAGTAAAATGATGTAAAATAAATTTTAATAAGAAATATGGATTTGGATAAGGTTCACTTTTTAAAATTGATTCTCTGAAATCAATTTTTAGAGCAGTTCCCAAGCAGGAATAGAATTTTTAGTTCTCGATCAATATCAATTCTACAAGCCCCATATTATTAGGAAGAGTGACCCAAATGTTAAGCTTTTCCTCAAGGATTTGATGAACTTTCTCTCCTGTTAAAATTAAAATGTCCTACTTTTTAATACCAATTCTGAGCAAAGCTAGACCCACACTCTATCAAATAAGAATTACTTTAAATTTTTTAAAATAGTTTCAGAGTTTCCTATTAACTTTAGCTTTTTTTTTTTTTTTTTTTTCAGAACTGGGGATTGAACTCAGATCCTTGCACTTGCCAGGCAAGCACTTATTCTACTGAGCCATCTCCCCAGCCCCTAACTTTAATCTTATAGATCTTAGAAATATCTTTATTGAACATTGACAAGTTTATCAGTGAATATTTAAACGTCTCCAGCGAGAAAACTATTGTGCAGCTGCTCTGACATGAATGTTTATCTTATGAAATGGACATTTGTTCCACTTTCTAAACAAGATGAAATAAGATTTCACAATAGTCCTTCTAAGTTTGCTTGCCTCTGTAATCTGCTTGCTTGCAAAAAAGAAATCCATTTCAATCACTGCCTGTCCAAAGTCTAACTTAAAATAAAAGCAACAGTTAATCAATAGGTTGATCTGCTGATGCAGTAAAGTCTAGCTAGACTTGACCAGAGGTCATCATTCTAAAAGAGTAAACAACTTATTCCTAATATAATTCAACATGGAGAACCCATTTTAGTAGTCAAAGCTCATCCTGTGAGCTTAGTTGTATGCAGGTTCTCAAGTTATGTTTGAAATTGATGTTGAATCAAATACAGCTGTTAAGGCTCCTCTGTTGTATGATATGATGGCAATTATCTGTAAATAGTTCAGATCTATAGCTGAGATATCCCTAGGTTTCTACAACAAAATTCCTTCAACAGTTTAATATTTGTTTATTAAGTACATTTTCAACATGTATCTGGACCCCTACCCAAAATTAATACCACTTACATTAACATTACACAGAAAAGTTTCAGAATGAGAACAAATATTTAATTTTTCTATGTAATTGATACGGATTTACCTTAATTTGAACATGACCTAACTAGGCTGCTTTCTGAATGACTCCACATCAGCCTTTTAGTTTGTAAGAACAACTGTTAAGCTTAAAAGCTAAGCCTCTATTCTTGGCTTTGTTCTCCCAAAATGGTATTAGCCTTGGTCATCTAGAGCCTCCAAATATTTTAGGATATTCCCATGTTTATAGCAGCCCAATTCATAATAACTGTATCTTGAAGGCAACCTATATGTCCATCAACAGATGAATACAGAAAATGTGGCATTTACACACAACTGAATACTACAGTGTTCTGCTAAAAGAAAGATAAATTTTAGTCATCTGTAGAATGGATGCAACGTTGAGACTATAAAAAAAATGAAATAAATCAAACACATAAACTTATGTGTCATATGGTTTCTCTGACATGAGAAACCCAAAATGTAAATAAATTGAAGAACTAAATAAAAGATAAATAACAAGAAACAGAAAAACAAATCTTCTACAAATAGGAAAAAAACAAGGGATAGAAAGTACAGGAGGTTAATGAAAGGTAAAAAGAATTGAGATGTACCAACATGTACCAGCTCCCCACAGTGAATGTCATTATTATGGACTGCAAACAGGGACTAATAAACAGAAATAAAGTTTCAATGTTTAGGGATCTTTCATAGCAGCTTTATAAAAAAAAAAGTGTAGTCATTACAGTTCATAATGAATTTTCTTCATCTGACAAGAACTCAGGATGCTAATAAAAGACCAATCAAGTTAATATCAAGTGAATTCCAAATCTCCCATTTTGGAAGTAAATATGCTTTCTAAGATCACTGACCTGAGGCTAAGGAAACCAGGTGAATCACAGCATTAGTGTCTAATGGAAAGCAACAAGGTGGAAAGACCTGAATTTCCTTCCCTCCTCTACTAGGATACGGTGAGCAGTCAAAAGGGACACTTCTATTGTATGGATCCCTCATCTTTACCCCATTCTGTGTCCAGGGGACTCTTCTGACATGAATCCAAACATTGGCAAATGTTCTGAGTCTCTTATAGTCAGCACCCAGAAAGGATACCATCTTGGTGAGGTCTGCGTACAAAGACAAGCAACAGTGAGGCAGAGATGGCAACAGTCCTTTGCAGTCTCAGCCTTATCGCAGTGGCAGAAGAAGGCCAGAGACCCCAGCCGCCTGCTGCTGAAGGCATGGCTGGCACCCAGCGCCCTAAGGCCAGGCTGCCTGCATTTGTATCTGAGGTTAGAGGTTAAAAGCATCCTAACCGAGGAAACACTAAGCAAGTTCTTTTACTGCCTGGGGCCTGTCTCTTCATTTGAAAAAAAAAAAAAAGATATTTAATTAAGTTAACTTCAATAGATGATTGCAAATATTACTTAATGCATAAAAATCATTAACAAAGTAGTTGGCATGTGGAAAGCATGAAATTAATGTTAGCTGTTCTTCATTATAACTCAGTATCCCACTGTCGCTATACACCTCTAAAGTTTAATATTTGAATTAATTATTATTGACTTTCAGCGAGTCTCTTTCTCCTCTGAGCTGTCTTGCATATGTCTGCCAAATTAAGCTTTCTAAAGTCTGTTCTACCAAATTTTTTTTT
>PVKA01014794.1:0-51512 GCA_004027165.1 Ctenomys sociabilis | reverse complement strand
ATTTTTGCATAGATATCTACCTTGAATTGAAAGTTGACTGATTTCTAATGATTAAGATTCTTAACAAAAGAATTGTTTTTCCACCCATAGTAATATGCTGTGTATAAATAAGTATATCAAAAAGTAAAAAAAAAAAAACCCTGTATTTTCAGATCATTATCTATGGTTACTTTTGCAAAGAGAATTTTAGTTGCTAATCTAAAACTGAGGTTTTAATTGTTTTTTAAAAAGGCAAAATGGTAGTAGAAAAAAAAACAGCGTTAGAAATGATACAAAATTTCACTAAACAAAGTAATAGGGATTCAACAATGGCTGCTATATTGCATAACATTACCTTCAAATTAGTTGTTTAGGTTATCAGGTATAAACACACAAGGTAGGTTTAAAGACAAAACAATAACAAAAATTATTAGAATTTCAAAAGTTAAAAAATAGAAATAAAAAGAAAAAAGTTAAGCATTAACTGATCTTTTCAAAAGAGAAGTAGAGATCAACAGTTCAATTATCCAAACTATCCTGCACATATGCGTCAATATATCTAAAACTGAGATTTTAAAAGCATTCATTTAAATAGAGATCTACATGAAGGACAGTAAGTGGAGTTTAGAAGAGGCCACACTAAATTTCAACCTTTAAATAAAGTAACTGGTTAAATTTCACTGTAGAAAAACACTTTTTACTTCATTTTCTAAAGATAACTTAGACAAGCCTGGTAAATAGATAAGAAGACACTGACAATTCATAACTACACTAATAAAAACCAGAAGAACCATCTATGACAAAATGATGTATGAGTTTCTAAAAATATTTTAATAAACAGGAGCATGAATTGTAGCAGCCAATAGAAATATTAAATTCAGTATTAACATTAGCAAAATGATGATACCATGATACAGCTACTGCTATATTATTATATAATTATTATTTAATTTTTGTTTCATTTGAAAGTAAGGACCAGAGTTACAAGTATTTGGTTTTCATATTCACTAGTTTTCATCCTATTTGAAATATTTTTTGTTGTTGATACAGAAATATTGTCACATTGGTAACAGAAGAATATAATTGTTACAACAATTATACTAGTTGAAATAATTTTCTTAGTTACTCATCTGGAGTTAATTCTGCAAGTGACTGGTCAGATCAAAGTATAATCTCTTTAAAACAAAATGTTTTAGATGGGGAAACTGAGATTACTGCATTCTGACTAGTGGAAGAACTTTCAAAAGCAAAAAGTGCAAGACTTTTGCAAAGGTTTTACTAATACTAATTAAATGCAGAAAGTATTCCGTATGATAGAGGTTGACAATATTTAACATGATAGGAGTTGAATGGGCTCAAATAGTTAAACTACAGTTTACTTAATTTGAAAGGACACATTTTAGTTTAATTGATAAAAGAATATCAAAGGAAAAGAATCCCATGTGTCTTATATAAAACAATGCAAGTTTCAGGGTTATAGCTCAGCAGCAGAGCATCCGCCTGGCAAGCACAAGGTCCTGAGTTCAATTCCTGGTGGAAAGTTTAAAAAAAAAAGCAAAGCCCTTCCCAAAATTTATATTGTAGGAATATATTTTGCTTTATATAACCCAAAATTGCACATACTCTAAAAGCTACTCAAATGTGTCCCTATTTTAAAAACACTTCTTAGATTGTTAATTGAGACTTGTACTTCTTGTTCAAATCCTTCTTTGGTTTTAATTGGAGACATTTGTATGCATTACTTTTAAGTGCTACCTAAAAACAATAAAAACACACTTTAAATTACCAGAGTTAAAACAACTAACTTGACTTTCAAAAACAAGAATAGTCTTAATTAAATAAATGACTTACTTTTCTATGACTACAACTGAGAATTGTCCATTAACAGTAATTGGAATTGTGACAATTTATTCACATCAAATGTATTGTGTTCTAAAGCCTGAAACTGCCAACTCTTATGAAAGAACAGAAGGGCTTGTACTAGATATTTCAAAGTCTTTAAACCTAAAACTTACCAGTCTTTCAATACATAATACTATTAATATTTATTGTTTTATAAATCTAGAAATATATAAACAGAAATTAATGGCTTTTAGCACTAGAATGAGTCTCCATATCACAAAAGAACTTCCAAATGAGCCCACTGACACTCAATCTTTAGTCATCTTAATCATCAAATAATATTAAAGCTGCTCATTATTCCACATGATATATTAAAAATACATTCAATATTTAATATTGTGCCTTTAGCTACATTGTTTTCAATCGAGTGTTAAATATACTATCTACAAATAATGTCAGACTTTTTTTGACAAGGGCTGGTGAGATAGCTCAGCAGACTAAGCACCTGCTTAGGCAGTCACAGGGACTGGGGTTCAACCCCTGGTACTACAGACTCCACTGGCCCCACCCCAGGCATGTTGAGCCGGCTGGGTGTGGTGGCACACACTGGTAATCCCAGCACTGGGGAGGCTGAAAACAGGAGGATCGTGAGTCCCTGCTGCATACATAGTGAGACCCTGTGCCAAATACATTAAAAAAAAAAATAAAAAGAAAGATTTTCTTGACAGTCTTAAATTGAAGTTTGACAAGGAAGTCATTATATCATATAGAACACTGCCAATATTCTACAGGAAATTCACTCCTAATTATATCAAAGAGGACCTCAATTATGATCAAAAAGCACTGTTCCATAGTTCTGTCTATATTTTTTCAAAACCTTATATAATGAGATGTAGCAAGTATTCAAATAGTAGTGGAGTGGGTAAATAGCCATTAAGTAAATTTATACAAACTAGTTGAAATAGTTGTTTTACACTCAGGATGCCAAATAAATAAACATGTATCACATGTAATGCCGACATCCCCAAGGTATGTTATGCTTTTCTCAAACTCACTTCCTAGCAACTAATACTGTCAACACCCTAAATTCTCTGAACTGTTACTTCTAACTATGATCCGTTATGTTTAACCAGAAAAGGATATCAGAATGAAAGTGAGACAGAGATTAAATAAAGATAGCATTAAGGTAATGCATACAAACACACATAATATACACAATATAAATCATTATATGCATGTTATACATATTACATGTGCATTATATGTGTGTATTGGGCAGGAAGTTACCTACTGAAATGGAGCTTTACACAAATTTAAATGGCCTATCTATCCAACTTTGTTTCACAAAATACCTACGGAGTAGAATACATACTTTCTATGCCCAACAGGATTATTGATATATTTTTGTTTAATAATGCCATTTTCTGCATCTAATATATGCCACATTTATTTTCACATGCCAGACAATAGTGTCCTACTAAGATTTAGCTTAAAATGCCAAAGGGAAGCAGGTAAGAAGTGTTCTCCTTCCACAGTTAGAATGCAATAGCTTCATCTTTTCTAAACTGTGACTCAATCCAAAAGACAGCCCACCATAATTCAAATTCCTCTCCCCACCCTTAAAAGCCACCCTTGAGAAAGGATTGCAATGCAGTCTGTTTAAGACTTGATTTCAGAAACTAGAAGTTGAGCACAGAGGTACTGGGAGCCAGTAAAGCATTTAGTATTCAACCAGATGCCACCCAGCCCCCTCGTACTCATTGGAGAAGGCATTTCAGAATGATCCCAACAAAGGATCAAGACAGCTAAAGTATTTATTAAACAACTCTTACTTATTCAGTGGCACTTTGGCTTTTCTTGGCCTCTCATGTTTTGTTATACTCCATGATGGGGAACTTTTTAGAGATTGAAAATCCCAATTGAAGCCCCAAGCCAATTATTCATTGTATAGTTCCAACAACTCAGCTGCTGGGCTAATGTTGGGGTAACTTGGTTCCAGAATCGCTCTGCACACCTGCTGCAGCATGCACTCCCCAGGTTCAGTACCACTGGAATGCGCTTCTGGGTTGGTAGTCAAGGAGAGATGCTCAGGCAGAAGATATTCATAGAAAGAAGTCCAAAGGCCATGAGCTGAGAACTTAATGAATTCGTTGGTGGAAACAACTTATTCACTCCTAGATGAAAGAAGCTTTTCTCCTCAATCCTATGGGAACTGAGATTGCTATTCAGACATAATTTCTAACAGAAATTTGTGACTCTTACCTATTACAAAAGAAATTATTTTATTGCATGTTATTTAGGATGTTAAAAACGAAACAAAACAAAAAAAGAAAAACAACACAAATTACAAATCCAAAGTAAAATACAACATTGAATGAGAATGTAAACTATGCCAGGTGCTATAAATGTTTTTCTTCTAGAGTCAGATACATTAAGTGGGAAAAAAAGTTTCTCTCCTTGTTTTCCTTAAGACTTTCTTGAGAAGTATGAATCACAAAGAACTGAGCTGGAATCCTATTTACTCTAAGGTGTAGTACCCAAGACAAATACAGGAGTGTCTAGTTTTAGGATCTTAATTGGTTCCAGGATTCTGGGGAAGGGGGCCCCATTCATGCTCATCACCTGGAGTTTCCAAATGGAAGCAAAATTTTGCTCAACACTTCTGTTTGCAACCTGAATTGTTGGTGAGGCAAAGCATTCATAAACCAAGGTATTACCGAGATTTAATTTTCCAGAACCTTGGTTTCTCTGTTCTTAATATAATGATCTAATATTAAGATATTATATGAGGATTGAATGAAATAAAAAATAGGACTAGTAACGAAGCACATGGCAGTTTTAGTACCAACTATGCATTAGTCTTTCCTTCTTGTCATCGTTTTATGAAATTATTTATTAGTCAGATAGTCCGTCTCTAACAATAAAAACCTCAGCTCTCTTAAAATCTGAATGTCTTGTCCATTTCCACCTGGTTCATCAGAGAATAAAGAAAACACTGAAATTTAAGTCTCTTTGATTCTGAATATCTGGTCTTAAAAGATTAACAACAAATAGAACTAAAACTAAACAGTAATTTGTACTGAAAACATTCAAAACTTTTTAATAAAGCAATGACTCAGTATTCAAAGAACCCAAATTCTTAATCACTGAAACATCTCTGCAGCATTCTTAGAAAGATGATAAAAACCACAAGAGCAATTAGTACGTTCGATATGATATTTAAGAACAAATAACACTGCCATCACTTTGGCCAAATACATCCTCTACATATGTAATACATCTTAAACTTTCTACAATGAAGATATCTTTTCTATATTACAGAAAATATCTCAGGACTAAGGACCTGAGATAAATATAAATTAAATCACCATGAACACTAGGCTGCAGTCATTCAACCATTTATGTTGGCTAACAGGGTTTAATCTAATGTCAATTAGCATTGCAAATCTATTTCAACGTTCTTTATTTTTCTTCAATTAATCAAAGCATAAGAGGTTACAAGCATAGCCTGGCTAATGCCTCAGGAATTTACTTTTTAAATTATTTGCTAATATATACGTTTTTGCCTTAAAGAAGCAATTTATTAAGTATTATCCTCTACAAAATGTGGATATACCTTTAAATTACTAATATGACATTAATAAAGATGACTGATGCCCAAGATAAAGTCTCTAATGCAGGGACTAGGAGTTAGGGCTGGGAGCTGAGAACTGAAGAAAAGGAAGACTCATTGCCCAATGGTAAATGCAGAGACTGCAGATTGGCCAATAATGGACTCTTTATTTAATTCAAATGGAACATTTATGCCAAACTGAACTTCAAGAAAATATTTTAATCGAGTCAAAAACTCAAGTTATTATACATGCACCATTTAAAAACAAGAAGATGTAAAACGTCATGCATGAAATGATCATTCTAGAAAACACTGAATGCAAATGAAAATACAAAATGTACCTTTTATAAACTGGTAGCGATAGCTACAAGAATTTTGTAAGCTGACATTAAGCACTGATGCTGCTGATGAAAACGCATGAGCAATATGTTAGCTAGTAATATAGTCTACTTTTGAAACTTAAATTTTGACATATACTATTTAGATGAAAAATGGGCTTCATGGGAAGATTGTATCATGCTGTGCACACATCACTATTGACAATATTCACAGTTACTTGATTAAAATAAGCATTTTCTGTGCAGTAGTGGTCATTTTCACTAACTACCTGTTACATATCTAAACCAACTGTCTATCTGAAACTCCCATTGCTTACCCAGCAACAAAATTCCTAGTGGCAAGTAGACATCTACTCAAGACAACCCTGACAAGGCTTAAGGAAAGGAAATAGGTGCAGGAGATTTTTAAGTTGCTAATTCAACTTGAATTGAACCACACCTAAGGAAAATCCAAAAATTACGTGGCAGCAATACTGCGTGGCATTCTGATGCATTGTACCTCTGATATACCAGCCTCATACACGGCCAGGAAAAGCACCGACAGACCAAAGAATAAGCACTGGATAAATGTCATAGACACAATGCAAGAGTTAAGAAGTGGAAGCGAAGGGTCCTGTCTCCAGCAAGTGCTGTGCAGAGTCAAAATGGAGAGAGACGTAAGGTTCCTGGACTCCTCGCCCAGGGTTGCGATCTCCCTTCGCCTCTTGTCTTCCTCCCCCTTCTTCCCCCTTTCAGCTTCCCACCTCTGTCATTTATTTTCCCCACCCGTGCGAAGGAAGCACACCAAACCACACCACTCACCTATCGTCGTTTTGCCATCCTTGGTCCCCTAGCAGCAGATCTCGAAACCTGTACCTGGGAGGCAGAGGGGGCACTTCGCTCTCCAGATCAACCATCCTTCCTCGAGAGTCGGAAACATCAAACAACAAATGGACGACGAGAGGGAGCAGGCTGGGAAACCCTGGGGACGAGGGAGAGTGTAGGAAAAGCCTGGCGAGGCGCGGGCGAAGGGGCAGGGGCGGCAGGGCGGGGGGCGCCGGGCGCCGGAAGCCGAGGCTGCGGAGCAGGGCCGGCGCCGCTCTCCTGGGCTGTGGTGGGGATGATGCAAACCGAACCCAGGACCCAAAGTCTGGCTCAGACTCCAATCGGCGCTGCCAAGGAACCGCCCCCAGGCTCGGCGCCGCCTCTGGTCCCCAAGACCGCAGGGGAGGCGGGAATGCAAAAGTTACTTGGCCCGGGAGGGGCCCGAGGACGCGCGGCGCCCGGGCGAGCGGCGAGGGGCAGGGGCGCGCACGGCGCAGCGTGGGGACAGGCGCCCCCTCCAGGGCATCGTGCCTGCGCGGGCGCAGCCAGGGCGGCGCAGACCCAGACGCGCGGGGGGCTCCGGCCCCAGGCGCTGCGGATCCGCTCCCCGCGCACAGGTCCCCCGGAGCTGTCGCCGAGGCCCAGCCAATGAGCCTCGCCTTCATTAGCATAGGAGTGACGGCACGGGGGAGCCTTGGGGACGGCCAATGGGGGCGAGCTCATTAGCGGATTCCGGGCTTCAGACCCTTTTCTCTGGAAAAGCGGGTGCGGGGTGCGCGGAGTGTTCCAAGTGCCAGCAGCTCCTGGGCTTTGGTTGCTTTCAGCTCCGGTGGGCGGGTGGGGAAAAAAAGGCACCTTTCTGAAAAGGGAATCCCCGCTCCCAGCCTGAGGAAAGTCCCTTTTTTCCTCTCACGTTCTGAAAGGAGGTGTTTCCCTGATCTGGGGGAGGGAGGAGGGCCACCTTCAGCTTTCCACTGAGAAGAAGCATTAGGACGCCTGGGTAAACCTGCTGCAGTCGGAAGCGCAGGTCACTGGGACTGCTGGTGGTGCTCTCGGCGACCTGCGAATCCCACGTTGCGCCCTTCGCCCTTCGCCTTAGGTGTGCGCCTGTTAGTGGGTCACACTGTCAGACTGATCAGGGAACCCAAGAGCCTAGAGTGAGCTTTTCAGTATCAGCTTCTGCTGGCATGATGGCCGCTGTGCGAGCTCTAGTTCTATCTGCCTTTAGGGTCTCCTCAGGAACTGACCTCCTCGGGAAGAGTACAGACCCAGAGTACAGACCTGGCAGTCTAGGCTGAAACTACAGAGGGCTGCATCACTCTGCCCAGGCAATGGTCACGAGTCTCACAATGTGCTTGGAGAAACAAGTTCATTGTGAAAGTTACACAAGATGAGAATCAATCAAGAGAGCATAAAAAGAGATTAGAGATCCATACTTGTGCAATAACACACTTATACGAAGTGGGGCCAGGAAGACTCTGACAAAATTCACTAAGCCTTCTGGACACATTTGCCACCTGCTTAAGGTAAAGGAAGGAATAAGAAACAACCAAAGGGAGTAGTATGAATAGAGCCAGTGAAGTTTTAGAAAAAAACAAACAAAAAAAAAAATAGCTTGCCTTTTCAAGAAAATGGTGATTCAGTTAGTGTTGGAAAGCTCTTGGGCTGGCCTGATAGCTCAGTGGACTAAAGCATCTGCTTAGGCCAGCCCCACCCCTGGGATTCCCTAACAGGGAGACTGAGGTTGGGCATAGTGACACACACCTGTAATCCCAGCGCTTGGGAGGCTCAAAGCAAGAGGATCACTAAGGAGTCCGACCTGCAAAGTGACACCTTGTAGACCTTGTGCTAAACGGAAAGAGACAGACAGACAGACACACTCAATCAATGGAGGTCATGTAGCAGACAATTTTAAAGAAGGTTAAAATGCAGAAGAAATCAGTAAAAGTAAGCAGTCACATACAAAATACCATGAGTATCTAAATCTGAAAAATAACAGCTGGAAGAGAAGGGGTATACCCTTTGCTTCTAGACTCAAAATCTACCCATTCTTTTTGACCTATCTCTGGGTTAAATGGTGCACTCTCCACTGGGTGCTCCGATGTTTCTAGGGACTCGTGACACCCGCTTTCCTTGGACCCTTCATCTTCCTGCTCAGTCCTTATCATAATCTGCTACTATTTATTACCTGTGCATTTTTCTTACATGTCTTGGCCTTCCCCTGTGGCTTATCTTGCCACTCAGAACAGCAAAATTTTATCAAATATGCGCTGAAGCCCGTGAATATTTTAACACTTTAGCTCCAGAGTTACAGGTCCATAAAAGCATTGTTTAGCAGAAGCTTGATAGTCATTTTAACAAATAAGAAAGTTTATCATCACATTGTTACTGAGAGAGATGAGCGATACAATGACTGATTTATATTTTAGACTTGATCATCTGCTGTTAAGATGAATCTCTGAAATTCATTTTTGATGTTGCAGGTTAATATTTGTATGATTATAGTATACACTGACTTGTCTGGGTGACTGGAAAATCTGGACTGTTTTCAATGACCAGATCCAGAAGACACTTAGGGCAGAAGTAGAATTAACTATTGAATTTTAGACTCCAGAAGCACTGAAGGCTTAAGACCAAAACATTGTACATTGAAAATATTTGTAAGTCATTTAGTAAAATTCTGCTCAGCTAAGAGTGTCACAGCACAGCTGTTAAGGATACTACTAATTACAAAGTACTCTAATGTTTTAAACCAAACAAATTGAATCCTTTTGCATCAGTGATGTTCTGATTTTCTGTGAGCCTGCCTTGAAAATGCTGAAGTGAAAAAGCTCCAAGGAATAAATTTAAGAATTTTTTTTTTAATATGGGGACATGGATAGTATGGCATTCTTAACCTACAGCAACTTGGAGGATATCGAAACTTAAGGTTATAATTGGAAGACCCTTTTGCTATTTTTCTATTTTCTATCAGAAGACTTTCATTTCTGTCATTAATTTGGACTCCTAGCTCTCCCACGTATGTATCCATACCTTTATTCTTTTCTTATAATGTCATGTCCTTCCCTGCTGTTAAAATATACTTTCCTCTTTCACTCTTTTTACCTTGGTTTCCTATTTTCCTCCGTGTGCTTTTGATGTCTTATCTCATAGAGTCTTTTCCTCTCTGTACGTGGATGAAAGCTTTTATTCTACTATAACATGAGATTCAATTTTTGGAAACAGTTTTGAGCATGGTTCTGTACAGTGAGTGCAATGCTGTAACTCATTGGTGTTCTTATGTTTCCTAATCAACATTTAGTGTGGATTATAAGCAACATGGAGATTGGTCTCTTACTAAAAAGACAGCACTCACCAAAAACTTTCTAAATAATTAGGCTGATGCAGGTAAGGAAAAGCTAAAATATTATAATTTTAAAAATTTTAGTTTTATTTTGTAGAAAGCACGTTTGAGGATATCTTGTTAATTCCTCATGTTTTCAGCAAAAATAGCATTTTTTAAATTTCTTATTTCTAGTGCATTTATTTGTCATGTAGATAAAAGAATTAAATCATTTCCTTCAATGAAGAATTATCACAATTAAGAATTTATTGACCATTATTTGTGTATAATGAACATAATTAAAAATGTAGAAAATGAAATAATTTTACTCAAAATGAAGATGCATGCTTATAATGTGTACATACGTAATGGTTTATCATAAAATTCTGTGTAGAAGCATGTGAATAGCAGCAAATACAAGTGTCATCAGGTCTATGTGAGATGTACCCTTAGCAAAGGGTCATAAAAGGAATGGAGAAATGACAGGAACATAGGTGGCTATAAATGGCTTCCATTTATTGAATACCCCAGCTTAGGGGCCTTTATACTGCACCAAAGAGGTGAGTGAATCCCTTCAGAATTTTAAACAAATAAATGACAAAGGCCTATTCATCCAGAAAAGATCACATGGTGTCAACGTAGCTTAATAGTCTATGGAGAAGAAAAGAATGGAAGAACAGTTATAAACTATACTATATTTAAGATGAAATAGGCCAGCTGCATGAAATAAGGCTGTGATGAAAAGCAGATGCAAAGCAGATGACAGATTTATAGGAGACTAAGAATATAGAATCCCAGAACTGGACAATTGAGAGAGTGTGAACGTCAATGAGGTGAAGGGTCACTTAGGTGAATATGTAGGTTAGGGGTATTACTGTTGGGTCAGATGAGAACATAAAGGTAAATACAAGTGAAAAATGATTCTGCTTTGATCCAAGATCATGTGGAGAGTTGTGCAGGTCTGACCACGTGTGTGTGCCCATCAGAACCAGACACCTGGCCAAAACCATGAAACTGGGAAGTATCAGTGTACAAGCGCTGTTGATACTAAGGAGAGACAGAGGCACCTGACTCACACTGTGGGAAATGGGGAAGGGAGAGAGGAGGAAGCAGTACACCGGAGAAGGGAGAGCAAAACCAAATGGGGAGCCAACTTCTGGTACCAGATTAAAGCAACATGTGTTGCTCTATTTTCTAAATTAGTTATATTCTCAAACCTTTGATTCAAGTTAAAATAGATTCTCCCAACAGAATAAAAGTTTAACAAAACCTATGCTTTATTCTGAGTGTTGTCAGGTATGTAAGAAGAAACATTTTTAAAAATTTTAGTAACATTGAAAATTAAAAGCAATATAGAGAAAAGTTTAAAAGAAAGCTGAGTATGGTCTTTTTTCTCAATTTCCATCTGAAGAATATAAATAAATAAAGGGAAGCATATGCACTTTGTTTACTTTTAAATATTCCCTTTGACTCCGTGTTTGGCATAACAATATACATCCAAGGAGTACCACTCAGACCCAAACATACAGCAGTAACTTTCAGCATGTTCACCGTCAACAATTCAGAGACCCTACCCTCAAGTGTCCTGCCATGTGCTATGTGAAGAAAATCTCTGCCAGGTTTGGAAACTGCATTTTTATCTTGGATCTTCCCAAATTCTGTTCACTGATAGGCTGAAGGAAACATCTGTGTCCATGATTGTCCTCCACCTTGACCCTCAAAACAAGCATGTGGATGATCAACAAATGTTTAACAGGTAGATAAAAAATGGAATAGGTGAGTAGGCTAGGCCATAGTTTTATAACTAATGAAATACCAAAGCATGTAATTGTTCATACTGGTGAAAAAATTAATAGGTATAGGGTAAATAATGTCCAGTATTTTCTTAGGAACTTTATAACAATTCTGAAAAAAATTAATAATAATAATAATCCAGTTTTGAAGATGAAAACTTAGGCTCAAAAAATACTACTCAAAGATACTAAGACAACTTCTCAATGGTTAATTTGGAGATAAATAAATCTATGTCTTCTGCAATATATCAGATAAAAGGAGGTTTGAGTTTAATAGTAGATAGTGACACTTACTAAGTGATCTTTCTAAACTGCAACACAGAATTATAAATATAGCTTAATTTGCTCCACCCTCAACTACCTTGCTTCATATCATTATATAAAAAGGAATCACAGAATGTGCTCATCAGAAACACCAGGTAATGATTGGCGGGTATTTAAGCTTCCAATCCTGAGAACTTTCATCCTTGCTTCAATCTACAAGGACAGAAGACTGAAGACAGAACTGACCACCAGCAATCAATGATGAAATCAATTATGCTCATGTAATGTTATCCTAATACAAGCACAAATTTAAATAAATGTTTAAAAGACAGAGTTCCCTACTGCTGAACAAATGCAGGTCCAGGGAAGATTGCACCCTCAGGGGAGGCACAAAAGGTCTGTGCCCTTTACCATACCTGGCCCTATTCATCTCTTTCATCTTGTTCTTTGTGTCCTTTGTCTTTTGTAATAAAACATTCAGTGGATAGACACATAAAGCTACTTGGAAAGCTGAGGCAGAAAGATTGTCAAGTTCAAGACTAGCCTGAGTAACTTAGCAAAAATAATTCTCAAATTATAAGAAATATATATAAATAAATAGGCTGGAGTTTTAGCTTGGCATTCCTTGGGTTCAATCCTCAGCAAATAAATACATAACTCAATCACTAAAATTATAAGTGTTTTCTATGGGTCTGTTAACTATTTTATAAAGTAATTAAACATGAAGGGGGTGTTATGGGACCCTCAACTTATAGTCAGGTACCTAGAACCACTGAGGCTTACACCTGTTATCTAAAATGAGGAGCAATCTCTTAGGATTAAGCCTTTACCCTGTGGGACCTAAGCCATTTCCAGGTAGATAATATCTTAACTAAATTAAATTATAGAGCAATCAATTGATATTACTGGAGAATCAAATGGTTATTGTCAGGGAGAAATGCCCATGTAGATTTTAGTAACCAGAAGTTAAGTGCATTGTATTGAGTAAAAATGTGAGAACAGAGAGACTTTCTTTCAAACCAACTTTCCTTGTTTGTTTTTTCCATGTCTTCATGAAGCTGCTTCATAAATTCAGGGTCATTTCATTATGGAAGATTTAGCTAATCCTAATCACCCAATGTGAAAAAGCCATTCAGTCACTCTGTTATATAGAATTATCACACAACCTATTGTAATTGTATTTTTTAAAAAATTATCATTACATAATTTATTGTCCTTACTTGATATTTTTCCTGTTTCTTTATACTGTGTCCAGGATCTCTGCCCCAGGGTGAGTGTAGCGCTCACGCCCATAATCCCAGCAGTGCTCAGACACATACTCCCAGCCTTGGTTCATGAATTAATCACAAAGTCTAGAACCACACCCTGGATGTTGTCCCCTTGTGAGGACAACCAGACACAAACCACAAGGCATCCCAACACTGAGGTCACCAATTCCTAAAGTAGACCAACTTGCCCTCCAACTTACCCCGGCCCTGTGTGCCCTTTCACATCTGATTTCATCATCTCCACAGATTGCCCTTCCTCTCTGTCTCATCTCAACCAACTGCCTGAGAAGCAATGGTGTTTCGCAAGGGAGTATACACGCTCTACATCTAGACTATTTGGACTTAACTACGGAAACTGGCAGGTAGTAGCTGCTTGGTCTCAGGCAAGTTACTCAGTGTGCTTCAGTTTCCCAATCTATAAACCAGAGCTGAATATTGACTTGGAAGGAATTAAATATATTGACTCATCCAAATACTTTAGAACAATGCTCACCACATAGTTTGCTATTGTTGCTATGATTTGGATGAGGCTAAGATAGATAACATGGTATCATATGTTTTTCAAAATGGGGGAATCCACACTTTAAGATTTTCTATTTTTAATTTTTATGTTGTGAGTGCGTGTTTGCTGTACATAATTGCTACATTCTTCTTAATATAAGCCCATCTTTACTATTCAGCAATAAATAAATTCAATTACAGTTTTCAAAATTCTCACAGTTAATTAAAAAGCTCTTTTTCCTCTGTAAAGCATTGAGGTGCATACTCTAAGAACAACTGAGACAACATAGATCTACTGAAGTGAAAAAAAAAAAAGTAATCAAGCCACTGTTATTTTTTTTCATCTCCACTGGAAATAGTAAATATGGGTAATCATAAAAATACCTAAAATATTCTCCAGTTAAAAGACAAGCCATACAGACATTTGAAATTAAAGCAGGTATCTTAATATGGTCGCATGCAAAATTGTGTCCACAGGTGTGTGTGTGCTTCCCAGATTGAGTTAAAATGCAACCAGCTGACCTACTGTGCGATGGAGCTAAATGAGTACCGCAGTCTTTACACTGGGTCCACGCAAGTGTCGTGGCTGGAGAAAATAAAGATACAGTGAAAAAGCAATCAGGAAATGCCACTGCCACCTCAGTGACTAGGAGAGGACTCCACCAACTCCACTCAAATATCAACGCAAAATGCCTGCAAGGACTGCGGGATGCGAACATTTTTTCAGCAAGGCATTTACACAAATTTAGGAAACAAATATGAAACAACTCTTAATTCCCTTTGTGCTTTCTGTTTCCTTTATTTTTGCTTATAAGCCTGAGTGCTCTTGGACTTAAGCACTGGGAAAATCAGCAATTTGTACAGTGTCGTACAAAAATGTTGACTGATACTAGATCTTAATGTCCTGAGAGTGCAGGATGGATTTTTAAGTAACTTCCTAAGTCAGAAATATATTGTATAAATGACTATCAAATTCTCTTAAGAACTAGCCCATTTTATGACTCATCAATTTGTTCAGTCAGCCCTTCAAAAATTTATTGGCCATAGTTTAATTAAAATGGAAAGTGACTTTAGGGGCTATGGACATAGCTCCACAGTTCAAGCATGTGTCTGGAAAGTGCAAGGACCCAGAATCAATCCCTGATATCCCACATGTTCCTTGCTGGCCACCAAAACCAGGCGTGGTGGCTCACACCTATGATACTACCCCTGGAGAGGGTGAGACAATAGGATCACTAGAAGCTGAGCTGTGTATGGAGAAACTGTACCAATTAAATAGAAGATTTTTTTTTAATTAGAAAGAAAAAGGAAGTGATTTGAAAGAGACCAAGATAGAGAACATAGTATCATATCAAATAATTGTGTTTTTATTATCCCATCATTTATTTCTTATGTCTTATTTTTCTTCACTGCTAAGAACTCCTGTTTAGGATAGCTCCCTGATAAACACAACAATGATTGAAGAGCTGCACTCTAAGTTAAGTTTCCAGGTGAGATTCAATCATAAATAAACTAAAATTAGGCCATTTGTGTTAGAATCATGTGTGCATTCATAAGCAGAAATTGATCAAATCAAAGAAAATACAAATATTCAATAGTCCAATAGTGAAAGAGATCCCTGTGAGAGATGTTACAGAAGCTCAATTAAAAGCCAAAAGAAGAACAAAGTAAGTCAACTAAAAATTAAAATATAGATGCTTGACAGAAGGGGAAGAATCTATTAGCTAGACTCAGTCTATTTTTTTCTTACACTATCTACATCAAAAGAAACTATAGGAACATCAAAGGGTATTTAGGTAGAAATTACATACCTGTATTAGATCTCAGGCAAGGAGATTCTGCTATTGTTCATAAAGACTGAAAACAAAATACCCTTGAAGAAGATATCAATTATGACTAGGGTAATATTTGATCTACAATGTAATAAAAATTAAAGAAACCTATCGTCTTGCATGTGGAAACATTCAGAAACACAGCAGCTTTAGAAGACAAGACATAGTGATGTAATAATGCCACAAAGGCCACAGTTTGTTTTGTACTTAACTGTCCTACCTGCTACATCTTGCCCTGATTTCTGACAGTTGTCAGTTCTTAGTATTGTGACCAGAGAGAGAGAGAGAGAGAGAGAGAGAGAGAGAGAGAGAGAGAGAAACAGAGAGACAGAGAGAAACAGACAGGGACAGAGGCAGACAGAGACAAAAGCTTTTAAGTTTAGGCTTCCCAGCAAAACCTGGAGCTACCAAAATAAATGTCCCATGTCATTGATTTTTCCATAAGGCCTAGAGATCACTGAAGTAATTCTGCCTATATGGTTTCTTCTTTCCACAGTCCTTTTCAAAACAAGACAAAAAAGACCTCAGAAACTCGAAGTAGAAATGCAAAGCTTATAGTTACTTTACATTGCAATAAAGATATTGAAATATTATGTCTCCATTAACTGCACTAGGCTGAATTCTTGACCACTCAACATCCTATCCTTAATAGTGTAAGTCCTGCACTTCTTATTCCACCATGGTAAGGTCCAGCTATCTCTTCATGCACACCTTTAAGGACATATGGTCCAAGTTGGATCAAACAGTGTAGGGATGTAGCACCTTTCACATGTTGGAATCAGGAAAGGATTTCTAACAACTCTGGCAAGAAAAGAATTTCCACATGTATGTCTTTATTTGAAATGACATAGGAATAACCAGTGCTTTACAGTAAAACAACAACATTGTTTAAAATATCTGTATGTGGCCACAAGTAAAATGACCACCAAGCTTAGAATACCAAGCATAGAAATCAATAAATTCTCTCTTTGGTTAAGACAACTTTCACTGTATTTGTTTCACTTGGCATTTTGGCCAAGATCAAGTGTATTACTATATTTCTTTCACTCATATCTGAAAAAATCTAATTAATAAAGTATGGCAAGGTAATCTCATTATGTTACAAATACTCATCATCCATTTTTGGCCTAGGACCAAAGTCTTTTCATAATAAAACTAAATAGTGTGACAACTTTCAATTATTTTCTTCAGCAAATTCCATTGCTCTTTGGATGTTAATTTTCAAATGCTTGGCATGGGCTAACCTTCCATGTTCAGGTCCTGACCTTTGCATTCTGCAATAATTATCCACTCACAGTAGTAGTTAGACCACCTGATCCCTTATAAAAGTTTATTGCAAACTTTCACAAAAAAACTTGAAAATTATTTACTGAGTAGCACTATATTTTACCTAATGTTGATGTGCTATTTTTATATCAAATATAAATTGAGCATTCTTCCCCTTTTATCTACTTTTTTTCTGTAATGTCAACTGAAAGAACAGCCAAGTATAAAAACACATATATTGCTATATCTTCATTCAGACTAGAAGATAGACACATTG
Organism: Ctenomys sociabilis; assembly: GCA_004027165.1. Classification (NCBI taxonomy): domain Eukaryota; kingdom Metazoa; phylum Chordata; class Mammalia; order Rodentia; family Ctenomyidae; genus Ctenomys; species Ctenomys sociabilis. The sequence goes on along the minus strand of PVKA01014794.1, from coordinate 34,413 downwards.
TAAATCACAAAACCCAAATATGATTTTTAAAAAAATTATGAAGAGGGCAGAGAAGATAGTTCAGTGGCATAAGTACCTGCCTGGTAAGTAGCAGGCCCCAAGTTCTATCCTTGTTACCAGAAAAAAAAAAAAAAAAAAAAAAAAGGAAAAATTGAGAGTCTATGTCAACAGCAATTCAAACTTGAGTATTTTAAATACTGTAATCAACCCCTGAAAGACAGTGATGTGGTTCTAGAAGGATTACAAATGTATTCCATGGAAAATGTGGATGGACAACAGCTCGACACCAAGGCTAATGAGGAGCAGATTAAATAAGAACCTTCATAGATATGCCATCTTTTCAAAAAGCAGTCAAGAGGATGTCTACCATGAGCATCATGAACAAAGGTAATCAAAGCCAGCTGAAAATAAATTAATATGTGCTAAATAAGCTATGGGCTCTGGAGATACAGGGAGGAGTGTGAAAACTGCATGCCGCTCCTCAGCAAAGAAGGAAGTGATGCAGGGAGAAAAACTGATCTCGGGTGAGTGACCTCCAAACAATATAGGGAACCTCCAAATGACATAGGGAAAACGATCTCTGACCTGAACTTTATGAGTACATGTTCTCTAAAACTGAAGAATGAATTTTAGGAACAAACAGAGGTTATGAGCAGAATAGATTTATTGAGGGAGAGAAAGCTCCCTTCCAAGAGAGGGACAGGAGGAGGGCCAGAGCGGGTAGTTCCCCAGGAAATTGTCTCTTCCAGGGATTTTTATAGAGTAAAACCATGTGGTGAGGTAGGTTTAAGGTGGTGAAGACATGGAAACTCACATAGGTGGACAAAAGGTGGAACAAAACTATGGTCAACCAATGGGATTACAAGCACCATTACAAGCACAACTCAAATGATAGCTTAAATCAAGATTTTTTGAGTTCAAATAAAATAAAGCATGAAGAAAATATTGCAAGGCTAGAAATGCAGTTTATGGAGCTCAGAAAAATATGGAAAAAAGAAGTAAAATAATCCAACATCCAAAGCCCAAGCAATGGTGCTTGTAATTCCATTGGTTGACCATAGTTAATTTGATTAAGTTCAGGAACAAATACGGAAGCGAGTCACGTAACTAGCAGGCATGAATATAGAATAGGATTTTATAGAGTAGCTATCCAGTAGTAGCTTATTCACGATTCTTTAGTCTCCCTCTGGGTGATGGTCAATCTCGGATGCCAGTCTCTAGGGAGGTTGGCATTTGTTTGACGTTCGGTCTTTAGGTCTGGCCCATAGCAGGAGCATCCATCCATCCCAGAGTTGCAAGATATATCATCTCCTGTATTATCTCTTTTGAGTCCCTGCCTGACTGCCTAAAAATATTTCTATCTAACTCCACTGCCTACAACAGAAGTACCAGCGCAGAGTTTTACAGAGATAGCAAAACAGAAAGAGAGTATGTCCTATGCTTTCCCAGCACCAGCTGGCACTTGCATTCCTCATTCTTTATTTTATTTTGGCAAATACTTAAGCCAGATTTATTCACCTTATTTAGAATTAATAAGACTCAGAAGAAAATCAACATGAGTAACACACTCATACATGTAATAAATTAAATTAATTTCTTATACATTTCTTTCTTCTTCCAATTTTACATGCATATATCTGATAATACAAATAACTGGCTGAAGACAACACTACGTATTACAACAAATACTGTGAAATTCATATTTTCTTGTTAAATGAATTCTGAAGCACTTGTAATTTTTCTGCTTTAATTCTAATTTGCACTCTCTTGAAAGCATAAAAGATAAAGAATCAAAAAGGTTAAAAACAATGTTAAGAAAAAGGATTTAAGATATTACTAGATGATTAAGCACAAATCAAATAATAGCTTAAATCGTTTTCTTGAGTTCAAATAAATAAAATAAAACATCGCGAGGCCAGAATGCAGTTCATGGAGCTCAGAAAAATATGGAAAAAAGAAGTAAAATAATCTAACATCCAAAGCCCAACACACACACACACACACACACACACACACACACACACACACACACACACACTCACACTTCAATTCTATTATTCTATTTTTGTAACTTGAAGGGTAGATTTGAAAGAATGAACATAATTTTTTAAAAACTAGTAAAACTGAGTAGAGGTCCAAGCACCTAAATGGAAAACATAAGAAATGTAACGTGTTACTGAACGTTAGAACATAACATATAGCAATATACGAAATAATGAAAACAGAACATATGTAAGCTATGTAAGAATATGACGTCAAAAAATTCAAATGTTTCCTATAAACACATATTTTCTCAAAAGAAAAAAAAAAGGAAAGCCTAAACTTGCACATTTAAATCACAGAAGAAACACTGAGAAAAGTTGATTGATACCAATAAAACTAAGAAAAACTCTGGAGGAGCTAAATGAATAGATAAACTCTCAACATTAGCCAAGCTCATTAAGAATATATGGCACCATCAGAGCCATTGCTAATTTGCTATTCTTGTTTTGAGAATCTGTAACATGCGTGCTGTTGTGTGTTATCTCTCCTCTTTGTATCTGCAATTTGTTTTTAGTTTTGTTTTTACTCCTCAAAATAAAATAAAATACTTAAAAAAAAAAAAATGATGGCTGGGTAGGGAGCCACAACTCAGCTGCAGTGTGAAAGCAGTTTAACACTGTATGCTAGGCAGTCTTTCTTCCTCCTGCTGTTTACTTTGTTGTTCCTCTTCTAGGGTCTGATTTAAAACAATTGAACTCAAGTGTGTTAATTTTAGTTACATAACAGCCCGCCTGCCACGATGGCAGAAAGCACCCTCTAAAAGAATTGCCTCTATGGTGTGACTCTTAGAAATTGTATTTTCTTATAACTTAGTGCAATAAAATGGTTTTTTCATATCAGTTTTTAAAAGAGATTACTGGATAGGAGTAATCAAGTAATACAGTACTGAAAGACTCACTGTCTTTCTCAAAAAATGCTATCTGGTTAAAATTAGAAGACAGGCAACAAAATGGAAAAAAACCTAACACTTATAGTATCTAAAGTCAGTAAAGGGTAAGTTTATAATGCACATACAATTCAAAATGAAAATAATAGTGAGATATTGGGTATATAACTCATTGGATGGTGTTTAGGAATATAGACTGGTACAGCCATTTCTCAAAGCAATCTATTAGCATAAAACATATTTGGTGTACATGAACGTTTTGAGCCAGGGATACTGTTCAAAAAATATGCTCAGTGATCTAAGTGCCTGCCTGGCAAGCACAAGGACCCGGGTTCAGTACCCAACAACACATGTTATGCCAGCCAAGCCCTGTGTGCTCACCTATAATCCTAGCATGGGGGAGGCTCAAAACAGGAGGATCACTACAAGTCTGAGCTGCGCAGCAAAACCCTGAACCAAATATGTATTTTTTTAAATGCCCAGGGGCTAGGGAGATGGTTTAGTGGAAGCGTTTCCCTGGCAAGTGCAAGGGCCTGAGTTCAATCCCCAGTTCTGCCAAAAAAAAAAAAAGAAAGAAAAGAAAAAAGAAAGAAATGCCCAAAGATGTCCTTATATTCCTATAAAAAGTACAAAAAAGTATATTGCATCATTATGAGTATAGCAAGCAGGTAAAACAATTTAGATGACAGCCAATGTGGAGGTAATAAAATTACCTGTGATAGGTGTGCATTATGGAAATTTCTGCAGCAATATAGATGCAAACATGGTAGGTATTTAAAATACAGTACTGAATAAAAGAACTAAGGACTGGCATGAGGTGAATTTAAAAAGCAATTTATGCAAAAAATAAAATATGTGTTTTGGAAGAATATGAACAAAGAATGTTTACCCATCAAATGGTTTTGGTGTGTTTGGTAGTTACTAGGTAGGAAAACAGAATACGAGAGGAAATGTCAATAAGAAAGAGTATGTAAAGAAAACACAACATGTTAGGCGCCTTTGCACGAACCAGTATTATTAGACCAAGTCACTGCTTCTGGAGCCCAATGAAAACAAAGCAAATAACAATTTTTTTTTTCAGTACTGGGGATTTAACTCAGGTCCCTGAGCTTATTCTACACTGCTATCTCCCTGACCCTACAAATAATAAATTTAAAACAATGATTAAATAGCTAAAAGAAAAGCATTGCTTCTAAAATTTGTGAGCTTCAAAGGTAAGTAGTTATCTAATGTCCTAGTAAGAAGTTAGGTTCATTTTATAGCTTCATTTTAATAATATGATTATGTTTATTCTATGTATCTATGTTTAAAAAATAAGTACTTATAAAAATAGAATAGCAAATTTAAAGAAAATTTCAAAATTGATCATCTTTAAATATAAGCACTGAAAGCTGTGAAATAGCATAAAACTCAAATATAAGTATTACATGTAAACACAAACTAAAATAATAATAATAATAATAATAATAATAATAATAATAATAATAATGAAAGGAGATCTAGAGATGGAGAGGAGATGTGGGTATTCAGGGAAACAGGAATAGAAAAAACATGGGGCTGGGGGACAGCTGGGTGATCTAAGTGCCTGCCTGGAAAGCACAAAGTCCAGAGTTCAAACCCCAGTACCAAATATTATGCAGGGCCCGGAACCCCAAGAGTGCCAATCTGGCCCCAAAACTGGTTCTGGTGGTGCACACCTATAATCTCAGCACTAAGGAGACTGAGACAGGAAGATCATTATGAGTCTGCACTACATAGTGAGACACTGTTTCAAAAAATAAAAATTAAAAAAGAATGACAATACATTCTGTACATGTACCACTTACATTCGTGTTTTATCTTCCCTTCAATTCATATGTTCAAAATTGTACTTCCAAGTAAATAGAACTAGGCCGTGGGGCATTTGGGACATACTTGGGAATTGGAGGTGGACCCCTTATAATAGAAATAGTGCCCTTAAAAAACAGATTCAAGAGTATTGATCTCCCCCTCCTTTCCTCCTACTCTTCTTCCATCCTACCTTCTTTCCTCCCTTGCCCCTTCCTTCCCTGCCAACCTGCCTGCCCTCCTCTCTGTCTCTCTTGGTCTTTTCCTACCATGCTGACACCCGATCTGAAACTGAATCCCCAGACCTATGAGAAATTAATACATATGGTTCTGTGGTCTTCTATTAGGACAGCCTGAACTGATCAGGACAAAAACTTACCTCAAAGGACAAGGTATAATTACTACAAACTTATTAAACATTGCTAAAATGAGAAGAAAATGAAATACTGAGTGGTGGAAAGGATTTGGAGAAAATGGAAATGTTATTTTTGGCTAAGTGAAATAATTTTGAAACACTATTTCATAGACTCTATCAAATCGAAATACATATATTCTTTATGATCAACCAATTTGATCCTTGGGCACACACTTTAAAATTTATAGACATGTTCACCAAAAGATTTATGAAGTATTAAAATATCTGTAACATCACTATTTTTATGATCAAAAAACACCCAGATGCTATTGAATTGAATGACCAAGTAAATGATGGTTTAACCACACAGTGGGGCATGAGGCAGGAATGGACAAAAACAGACACGGTCAGAATAATGAAAATGATGCTCATAAGTACAGTTACGCTGTGGGATGAGGGCAGTTGTTCCCTGGATCCTCTCAGATACCAAAATCTGAGAATGTTCAGATTTCTTGTATAAAATGCAATAGTATCTGCATATAACCCACAATATTCTTCTGGATGTTTTTAATCATCTCTGCATTACTTACAGCATACGATGAAAGGAAAATGCTGTGCCAATGCTTGCTATGCAGTACTATTTAGAGAACAATAAAGGGAAATGTCTACGCATGCTCAATACAGACACAAGTGTCTTCTCAAACTACTTTTGATCTGAATAAATTGAAAGCACAGACGTGTCCCTCATTAGTACAGAGCACGAAAGGCATAATGCTGAGAGAAGTAGCCACGAAAAACTAAGTAGTGTGTGTTACTCATATTGTGAATGGAAACAGGAAAGACATTCAGATTTCCAAGTCAGGAAAATGGATTCCTGCTCTCCTGGTAATTTTCTCCTTAATGATCTCCATACTGATTAGATTGGTTAGGCGCAATCACGGTTCTTGCTAGTTTTTTATATAACACTTAATTGAAATCTGCTTTCCGAAATGTCTTTACTTAAGAAGGCTTGTAATCACTGGCCTAATGTAAGAGAATAATAAAACAAAGAGTCAAAAATTGATGATCTTTTCCACATCAATATAATCATTGATACCTGCAGGTAGGGAAAGCTCATCTCCTTTCGCATGGCTCAGAAATTTTAATTCAAATAGTATGCATGCCTCTTTTCATTTGATATTGTATTATCTATGTATGATGCTTGTATCAAAAAAAGAGAAATTCAAAGTTACATTGCATCTGTCTGCCTTTTATTTTGCCCAAGAACTTACTTTTTGACTTTTTGGAAAAAATAGGCAAAAATTTTAACTTTCATAAGTTAGAATAATGGTTACTCTTCACACAAAAAAAAAAATGAATGGAAGAAGCATGCAGGAACTTTAAGAATACGTGTACTGTCCAGTTTCTAAATCTATGTGCTACATGCAGATAGAATATTCACATTTATTAAGTCAATTCACTTTTGATCTATGATAGCTCTCTGTTATAACTTACTAAATATTTGTATGTATAAAAAAGTTAAACAACCTTAGCGATATGAGATTGGTACGGGACAGAAAGGATATTAATTTTTCTATATATCTGTGTATGTGATATTAAAACCAAATCTTATTTTGTAAAATATAATGTAAATAAAATTAAACTTGAATTGGTTAACAATAAAATATCTTCTGAGAACTCAGGGAAAATCATACAAAGGAGAAAAATCTGAGTGACTCTTGAACATAATCTCATCCTACAAAAGAATAAAATGATGATTTTTAAAACCCTTAAGCAACAGAAGTATAACTCAGAACTTTTTATGTTCAGTCAAGTTGACATTTGGATCAAAGAAATAAATTAATGAATATATAAGCAATCAAGAACTAAAGTCCAAAGATCTTTTCTAACATTTTTGTTGTGAATTGACAGAGGAAAAGGATTCATCAAAATTAATATTTCAATACTAGAAGAGTCATATTTGGAAATGACTTGTAGTGAAAAGAAAATCTACCTATATGTAAAGCTAACATGTGAAAGAGGGAAAATTGATTATGAAATTTAATGTATATGTTAGAAAAACAATAAATGCTAAACTTAAGAAAATATTAAAAGGAAAATGTTATTAAGCACAACTATGGAAACTGCTTTGAGTGAGGAAGTAAGACAGGAAATCATTTCTGTTTTCGTTAGACAAAAGCTGTAAGCAACACTGTAGAGGTTTCTAGGTCTCTTTCTTCTTTATGGGTGAATAGTGGCACTCCAAATGGCTCAGAGCTCAGGGCAAGAGCAACGTATAAAAAAATACGAAATATTGTGATAGGAGCTGGGAAGATAGCTTGGCAGTCTAAGCGCCTATCCTGGGAAGCACAAGAGCCCAGGTTTGATCACCCATAACAGCTACCATGCTCGCCACAGAACCCCAGGAACACCACGCCGACCATCATAACCAGGGATGGTGGCACACTCATGCGATCCCGGCGCTGAGGAGGCTGAGACAAAGGATCACTGTGAATCTGAGCTGCTTAGTAAGACCTTGTACCAAATAAATAAATAAATAAATAAATAAATAAATACATAAATACATAAATACTGTGATATAAACCTGTCCATGCAATATTTGAATTTATTCATATTTTATGTCATAATATAAATGACACATTTTGCATTCTTTTATAATAGAAACAAAATATTATAAACTACTGAGATTCTGTATTTATTTTTTAATTGCTATCACTTTATCTTGAGAATTGGGATGCTTGGTGCTCTGTGGTTCAGGTTTGGCTTCTGAAACCTGGCAGAATCAAATGATAATCTTTCTCTTACAAAAATCAATAGGTCTTCCATATTCACCCATATTAAGAAAATATGATTTAACAATAAAAACCATCAAACATATTGAAACTTACTTAAAGATGAAGAGAAATAAATGTTTTACCACCCAATGGACTAGAGCTACTGAAATAGTAAAACACAGGATATAAATAAATGTACAAATCTGATAAAATAACCCAAAACAAGGGCTGGCAAGATAGCTCAGTAAACTAAGCACTCTTGCCAGTTCTCTTCCTTTCTTTAGCAAGTGCAGGGACTGGAGTTTGATACCCTGCACCATATGCCAGACCAGCCCCACCCAGGGAGCAATAAGCCAGCCACGAGCCCGGGCTTGCTGCACTCCCTGTACTGTAATCTCAGTGCAGGGGAAGCTGAAAGCAGGAGGATCACTGTTCATCTGAACTGTAAGCTCTGTATTGAGACCCTGTGTACCAAATACAAAAACAAAACAAGCAAAAAACAAAAGTAATAGCAGAAAACATCCCAAGCATGGAAAAAGAATTTGACATACAGACATACAAATAAGAGAGGCATATAGAACTTCAATTAGCCATGATCAGAATAAATCTATAGCAAGGTATATAATAGTCAATATTCCAGAAATTCAACACAGGAAAAGAATATTAAAAGCTGTTAGAGGCTGGGGAGATAGCTCAGTGAAAGAAGTGCTTGCCTGGCAAGTACAAGGTCCTGAGTCCAATCCCTGGTAGCACAAACAGAAAAAGCTATTAAAGAAAAGAAAAAAATCGTCTATAAAGGAAAGTCTATCAGAAACACAAAAGACTTCAGTACAAATCTTAATTCAAGGAGATCTTGGAGTAAACTATTTCAAGTTTTGAAGGAAAACAACATACAGCCCAGATTGGTACACCCTGCTGTTATGGTTCAGGTCTAGGTGTCCCCACAAAGCCTCATGCAGTCATCATGAGGCAGACTTCCAGAGGTTGTGGTTGATTCAGGATCCAGTGCTGGGATTATGGGTATAAATGCTGCTAGGATTATAGGTGTGAATACTACACGCAGCCTGGGGTAAATAGCCTCAGTGCAACAATAGGGGAGAGATTTGCTGTTTGGTGCTGTTGCTACTACTCCTTCTTTTTGCTGTTGGAGGTTTTGCTGTTTTGTACCATCCTGAAGTGCTGCCCTCAGCCACTTGGCATTCTGCCTTGGAGCCAGCTGAGTGTGGACTGAAATGATCAAAAGGGATAGAGAAGGTCACTACATAATTGTCAAGGATGAGCTCCAAGAAGAACACATAACAATGATAAATATGTAAGCACCAAACACTGGTGCACTAAGTTATGCAAAACAAATATTAATGGATTAAAAAAGATAAATAGGCACCAGCATACTTGCAATTGAGAACCTTAATACTGCACTGTCACAGATCAACCATAAAAAAATCAATGAAGAAATATCAGAACTGCACCAAACCTGAGATGAAATAGACTTTGAAATTGTCTTCAGGGTATTCCACCCTACAACAGCAGAATACACATTCTTCTCATCTGTGCATTGCACATTCTGCAAAATTGACCACACACTAAACCATAGAACATGATTAAGTAAATGAAAAAAATTGAAATTATCCCACGCATATTAGTTAACAATAATGCAATGACACTGGAAATTAATGACAAAAGAAACCACAATAACTCCATAAAATCACAGAAATTGAACAAAACAATACTGAACAAACAGCCAGTAGGTCACAGATGAAATTGAGTTGGATTTCTGCGATCTTAACTATTATATGTCTTGGTGTGTTTCTACTTGGGTTGAGGTTATTTGGTGTTCTGTATGCTTTGGTGACCTGAATGTTGAATTGTTTCCTCATATTTGGGAGGTTTTCTGCAATTATTTCTCCCCAAATTCTTTTTATGTCATTTGTATTGACTCCTTCATTCTCATTGATACCCATTAATCTCACATTGTTCATCCTGGCATCATCTTGCAGGTGATGGATTATTTTTTCCTGCATTCTCATTGTTTTTAAGAGATCCTTTCTCACCTTTTCACTAGCTGCTCTGGCATCTTCAAGATCTGAAACTCTGTCTTCGCTTTCACTCAGACAGTTTTGTAGACTCGTGATTGCTATTTTTAGTTCTTCTATATCTCTTTGACTATATTTCATGTGTTCTATTTCTTTTCTGTATTGCTCATTCAAGCACAGATGAAATTGAAGAAGAAACCAGGACCTATGGAACACAATGAAAGCAGATTGAAGAAGGAAATTATAGCTTTGAATTCTCACATCAGGAAAACAGAATGAGCTCAAATAAATGACCTAACATTAAACTTCAAATTTCTAGAAAAAGATCAAATTAAGCCCAAAGATCATCCAAGAAAGGAAATTATATAGATCAGGATAGAAATTAATGCAATTGAGACTAAAACATATACAATCAATGAATCAAAGAGTTGTTTCTTTAAAAGATTAAACAAAATTATCAAGAAAAAAATACAAGATTCAAATCCATGTAACTAGAAATGAAAAGGGTTAAATCTTGATAGATACTGGAAATCCAAATCATCAATACAAACTTGAAGAACCTGCACTCCAACAAGATGGAAAACACAGAAGAAATAGATTTTTTCATATGAATTACTAAAGTTGAATCAAGAATATATAAAACTTCTAAATAACTAAATAGCAGTGAAATAAAAATATAATTAGAAACTTACTAACAAATACAAGTCCAGGTCCTGATGGATTCACTGTTGAATTCTACAAGAAATTTACAGAAAATCTAATGTGAACATTCCCCAAACTCTAATGAAACTGAAAAGGAAGCAATACTTCCAAATTTTTTCCTATGAGCAAGTGTTATGCTGATACCCAAACCAGAGAAGGGTCAAACTAAAAACGAGAATTACAGGGAAAACTAATGAACAGAGACACAAAAGTGCTGAATGAGACACTGGAAATGGAATGCAGAAAATCATGAAGATTATACAACCATAATAAAGTAGCATTCATCCCAGGGATACTGGGATGGTTCAAAATATGCAAATCAATAAATATAATATACCAAATCAAAAGAGCCAAAGACAAAACAACATGAGCATTTTAATAGACACAGAAAAGCCATTTCACAAAATCCAACACCCATTCATGATAAAAATGCATACAGAAAATTGGAATACATGTGTTTTACATCAAACTGATAAAAGTCATCTATATTAGTTACTCTTCTCTCGTTGCTGGGACAAATACCCGACATCAAGATGAGTGAAGGAAAAGATCATTTATCTCACAGTTACTGGAGGTTTCAAGACACTGGAGGAAGTGCTGTGCTGTCCAGGATGACCCTCACCACATCTCTGAGAAAGCGCAGGCTAGCCAGTTTAACCATTCTCACCTTTCTGGCTCCGCCCCTCAGGGCCCACCCTGGTCCTCTGGCCCTGCCCCTCAAGCCACTCATTGCTCCTCTAGCTGCATCTGCCCCATAACTCACATAAGGCTTCGAAGGGACAACTAGACACAAACCATAACACCATCCATGACAGACAAACTGCCAAAAACCGAAAGTTTTACTCTAAAACAATGAACAAGACAATGATATTCACTTTCACCACTCCTATTCAGTACAGTTCTGGAAACATTAACAAGGACTACTGGACAAGAGAAGGAAATAAAATGAATAAAAATAGGAAATGAAGAAGTAAAATCATCATTATTTGCAGAAAACCTGATATTTTATATAGCTCATCCCAAACTCTGCCAAAAGGTTTCTAGATTTAATCACCAAATTCAAATGTATACCTTAATAACCAAATTCAGTTATATAACCAATCTCAGTTATGTGGTTAACCAACTCTAAAAATTCAATAGCATTCCTGTACACAAATGAACTCATTGATACCGAAATTAGGGGAACAGCATATTTCATAATAGCATCAAGAAAAGTGAAATATCTAAGAATCAATCTAATGAAGCCAGTGAAAATTCTTTACACTGGAAATTGCAACACTTTCAAAAAGGAGATCAAAGAGGGTATCAGAACATATGTCTCTTGCTCTGGAACAGGAAGAACTAGTAGTGAGGATGGCTACATTCCCAAATTGTTGCATGGATTTCATACAATTCTAATCGAATTCTAATAGTATACATCAGAGAACTAGAGAAAACATTGCTAAAATCCATGTACAACCAGGAGAGACCCAGAATATAAAATAAAGTTCTGGACAACAAAGGAAGGGAGGGAGCACTACATCCTGACTTGAAATTATAGTCCAGAGTTACTATGATGAAAATAGTAGATAGTGATCTAAGAAATAAACAGATACAAAGATGAAGGGAGCAGATTACAAGATTCAGAAACAACTCCAAACACACTTAGCCACTTTATTTTAGATGAAAAGGTCAAACATATGCACTGAAAGAAAGATAGCCTCTTTAATACATGGTGCTGGAAAAACTGGCTTTCCACATGCCAAAGACCAAAACTAGGCCCATGTCTCACCATGCACTAAAACTAAAATCAAAATGGATCAAAGACACAAATATTAAAACTGAAAAACTTTATTTTCTGGAAAATAAAATAGATAGAAATCTTGAAGACATGGATATAAGCAAGGATTTCATGAACAAAATCCTAACTGCATGGGAAATACTACAAAGAATCAACAACTGGGATCTCCTCTTATTAAAAAGCTTTTGTAATCAGCAAAAGAAATCACCAACAGAATAAAATATAACCACAGAGTGAGAAAAAAAGCCTCATCTAGTTTTTTTTTTTTTCCCCCAAAGGACTAGAACACACAAAGAACTGAAAAAAGCAAGAGTCCCCAAATTTAAAGATATAATACAAAATGGGCACCTGAGATGAATATATACTTCTCAGATAAAGCAGTAGAAATGACATTTAAAATACAAAAACAAAAAAACTTCAACACTATTGGTCTTTCCAGAGGTGCAAATGAAAACACTGAAGTTCCCTCTCACTCCATAAAGAATAGCTATCATCAAGAAATCAACCAATAATAAATGCTGAAGGAGCTGTGGGGAAAAAGAAACCGTTACCACTGTTGGTGAGAGTGCAGACTGGGGCAGTCACTGCAGAAATCATTATGGAGATGTCTCAAAAAACTTGGCCTCAGGGTCATTTGATCCAGCTAACCTTCTTTCCGCCAAAATGAAAAGCATCATAGCACAGTAGTATGTTTCTAGCAGCACAGTTTTTCACAGCTAAATCTTGGAAACAACTATAATGCTCACAACTGACGAATGGAAAAAAATAGATGTGGCTCTGAAATCATAAAGAATGATGAATTTGAGACATTTCTCTCTAAATGGATGGACCTTGAGATTACATTTTAAGTGAAATAAATCAGACAAATATGTGTAAATATTTCATTGTCTTTGCAGGGTGAGAAAATGTAAGGATGAAAAATATATAATAGATATTGTGAAATAGGAAGAAATTATTCAAAGGGAAAAGGGAACTAGATAGGGGGTAAAAGGAAGGGAAAAAAAGGGGTAAAAAAGAGAAAAAGGACAAAATGGAAACAAAGCTTTGTAAATCAAGAGGGGAAGAAGATTGGAAAGGAGAGGAGGGAAATGGTAAAAACAAGAGGAATCAAAATATATCAAGCAAAGTCTGAAATTTTCTATGATGGGGGCCAGGGAGATGGCTCAGTGGAATAAGCACTTGCCTGGCAAGCTGAAAGGCCTGAGTTCAATCCCTGGTTGAAAAAAAAAAAAAAAAAAAAAAAGAAAAGAAAGAAAAGAATTTCCCCATAATGAATGGAATCATTATGTACATCTAAATTGTACCAATAAAATTAATTATAAAAAAGAAACAAAAAACATTTGAGGAGATTATGATGAAATAGTTTGGAAAAATGAAAAACAAATAATGCAAAGATAATGAAGGTATATAAATAAGTAAGTAAAAATCCACAACTATTCAGGTAGCAATAAAATTTAGGGACAGAAAAGACAATGAGAACATATATATGAAATATATATGGAATCAATATAATATATGGGAGATATACATATACTGTAAGAAAACTATACATTTGATAAATATGCATAGATTCCATCAAAATATATATATATATGTACTCTTCAGAAAAAGGAAAATAATCCGGGCGTGGTGGCGCAGTCCTGTAATCCCAGCACTAGGGAGGCTGAGGCAGGAGGAGGATTGTTGTGAGTTCGAGACCAGCCTGAGCTACAAAGTGAGCTTAAGGCCAGCCTGAACTGCACAGTGAGACCCTGTCTCAAAAAGACAAAAAAAAAAAAAAAAAAGAAAGAAAGAAAAAGAAAAAGGAAAATAATGTGATTTTTTTAACAGATGGTGTTACCCTCATATGGGGAACCCTAGAGGGTGTTGTTTATCACAGAAAACCCACTACACTGCTTAGTTTCTTAGGAAAGAAACTGAAAAATGCATGTATAGCAATATCAATGGCCTAAGTTGCCCCAGCTGCAGTTCGCCATCCTAATAAATTTCTGGAAACTAATCATGCCATTTTGAGCACCTCTTTTAATAGTAGAGGCTATAAGTTGTACTAACCTCATGGTGTCTCAATCAATTTAATATTAAAACAGTTATACAGATTCATTTTTCCTGAAATGCATACGACAGATTCTGTATATAGGAAATATACAAGAATATATATATATTCCAGTTCAGTCAAGCTCAGAGAGAACTTTACTCCATACCTAAAAGGGGAAGTTATATACTTTAAATGCATTTAGATTTGTTTCTCACTCCCTAGGGATCTCATTAATTATAAGTGATTTCACCCGGTTTGGTTAATAAAACTCATGGATTTTTCAATGTGTCTGCCAGTGCACATGTCCCACTATATTTCCTTATCACTCTCCTCCTTCTCTTTCTCCTTGTGTTTCTCCTCTTCTTCCTCTTCTCCCTCCTCTTCCTCTGGCTCTTTTTCTTCCCTTCCTTTTTCTCTTTTACCCATTTAAACAACAGACTTATATTTTCTCACACGTTAGAGGCTAGTAGTCCGAAACGAATATGCCTCTCCCGAAGTCTCTTTCCTTGATTGGTAGGTAACTGTCCTTTCTCTGTGTCCTCACATGATCTTCTGTCTATACACATGGAATTTTCCAAGACTAAAGTTTTAGTGAGAAAATGGAAGGCTGGCTTTAGTAGGAAATAACAAATCTAAACTTGTAAGTCACTCATTATTATAAAATATTTCCCAAACGATTTGATAAGAGTATTCAAAAGTATTTTTAACAGAGAAAAAGAATACTATGTTTTTCTTTTCCTATTGCCCAGGATTGGGTAGCAATTTAAAGTCTGCACTTCCTGTTGATGGCTGTCAATTCTCTAGTTCCGTAGGGACTTAGGTCACTCTATTTTCTTCTCAAGTAATCTATGGAGGCAGAGGAGGGATTCGTTAAAATCACATAAAGAAATGTCAATCACCAATTTTATATCTGCTCAGAAATTTTTGAATTGAACAATGTTGTCTTTTTTGATACTCATGGGTGTCAAATTGTTTAAATGAAGCATTAAAACAGTTGTTCTTATGTCTTCAGGAGACATAGTAGACACCAAAAAAAGAATGATGATATCTTACTACTGTTTTGAAAATGAGGAAGGGACACTGTTCCTTCTTTAATCTCTGACTCATGCGTTTCTAGGAGCATTGCCAAGGCAGAAGGAAGATATGAACATATAAAACCTAGAAAAATTTGAAGTCATTTGGGTCAGTTGGCCCTGTATATATCCTTGTCCATGCAATCCCAAATAGTAAAGGATTTAAAAATAACACTGCCTTTATGTCTTTCTTTATTATACTGCCTTTTACCAAAACCTAGAGGACCACAAAACAAATTTATCCTTCATTGGTTTTGACAGCCAATGTACTTTTATTTAGATGTAGTACCTTTATTTGAGCTTGCATATGTGTAACATAAAGATTCAGATCTTGAGTAAGTTGTTATATTTGATTTCAAGTAGGTGTATTTTTTAAATTATAGTCCTGAATATAGTAGCCTTACAATTTTTAGACCACTACTGTTGGCCCAGGAGTCTATATAAAAATAAATTTTATTTAACACTAAGATGATGTAGTCTATGCCTAGTAAATCATTAAATTTTTGCTCTATTTTTCAAACAGTTTTATAGTAATTGGAACTTATCCTTATGCTGGAAATCTGCTTCATTCTACTGAATTTATACTCTCTAAGGATAAATTAATGGTGATCCAGGTTGTCTTTGTGTCTGAAGGTAATTTGTTAGGATTGCTAAGTTCTGAAGATCCACTGGAGAGTCTAGACTTTATTTGTAATGAGATAATATGAATCCACAGGCAGCTTGTTTCTGCCCTGCTGCAGGAAAAAGTCCTTAAAGCAGAATTCTAGAGGCTAAGTAGGTACTTGTGCTCTTTTGTCAAAAGTTGTAAATCAGCTGTGAAGCTGGAAAAAGATTTCTGTAATATCATGGGGTATGAAAGAGACATGGACTACAAGACACAGTTTGTGTTGCTAAAGTTTGAATTGATTGCAAGGCCACTACCTGGAGAAATTACAGTTGTTGTATTTTAGATTAGTGTGGAAGTTGCATCTAAATTTCTGTCTTAGGTCCTGTCTGCATTACCTAAATAAATCAGATAATTTTTGAGCCTCATTTTATAATTGGTGACTGAAAAATAAACACTTTATCTTTGCATTTCTTTGAATTATATTCAAAGTGCCTTCCAGTTTAGTAGGCTGAGTCATACCTTGGAGTTCAGCTTCTATCAAAAGCAACTTCTTGGGCCAGGGAGATGGCTCAGTGGAATAAGTGCTTCCCTGGCAAGCGCAAGGGCCTGAGTTCAATCCCTGGTTCCACCAAAAAAAAAAAAAAAAAAAAAGCAACTTCTTGTTGTCAGATGTGCTAAGATAGCAGGCAGAGCTTTCAAAAATCATTGTTAAAACAAAATCTCAAGAAACTTTTACCAAAAATCACAGAATCAAAAAGAATATGAAATCCTTAACCTGTTAATAGAGTAATACACCAATGTATAATCCTATATCTAGTAAAATTATTGTTCAAAAGTGAAGGAGAAATATTCTCTTATGCAGACAAAAATTGGAAATTTATCACTAGTAAACCTGTAAAAATGTCAAAAGATATTATTCAGGCAAAAGGAAGATGACAAAACTTACAATGTTGCACCTTCATAGAGTAAATAATACTGGGAAATGAATAACTGAAGGTAAAATAAAATCAATTTTATTTAATTGATCAATTCTATAGATTAATAGTATCAAATGGTACCTCCAAGATACATACAGGACATTATACATTTATCATGAACTTATAAAACTTTCACATATAACACAGAAAGTAAAAATTAATATATTTAAGACACTAACTTGGAGTTTAGAGAATCTCAAGATGGATTAATAGAAAATTAATTGAATGCTAAACTTATGGGATGACCTTACCTAAAAGGGAGGAGTAAGCCAAAGTAACCTAAACCTTTTGGAAATTATAAGATGCAAATGAAAAGTAGCTGCATACAAGTATTACACTTAGTGGTGAAATTATTTCTCATGTGAAAGAAGACTAATAATTCGGAAAATGTTATACCTACATAACAGGGTTAACCAGAAGTAAGTAGAAGTCAAATGGTAGAACCTGGCTTCCAAGTCCTAGGAAAGATGTTACAGATGCAAAGAAGACAGAAATTCATAGTGGAAATTCACAAAAACTAAACTATTGAACATTTACAAGTTTTTTGAAATTCAGTTTGAGTTTCTTCTATATTTTTAAAGTTTCTGTGTCCTGTTATTTATGTTCTATTTCCACTCCACAATACACTTCCTGTCATATTTGTAAGTGCCACTATGTTTTTAGCTTAATAGTTCCATAGGAACTGTGGTTAATTTTATTCTAGGTAGAGTGCCTAATATATACACACAGACTGTAAAAGAAAAATAACTACAGGCAGAGTTATGGGAATGCCACTCAAGGAATGACAGCAGAAAGATAGCACAATAAAGAAGATGTATTCACCCTAAGATGAGACAGTAATTTAAGCAGGAAAACTTCAGAAAAAGAAGTTTCAAGATGAAAGGTCAAAATTATCAAACAGATCAAAGAGATTATAAAATATTTTATTTAGACTGAATGTTTGGGTCCAGGATTTTGCTCAGAGGCACAGTGCCTGCCTGGCAAGTACAAGGTCCTGAGTTCAATTCCCAGTACAAAAAAAAAAAAAAATTGCAAAGACTGAATATTTGGGGTTGATTTTTGGGGGGCAGATCTAGGAATTGAACTCAGATCCTTGCACTTGCCAGGGAAGCACTTATTCTACTGAGCCATCTCCCCGGCCTCTGGGGTTGAATTCTGTCCTCCCAAAAGATACTGCATATTCAAGTTTTAATCCCTAACAACGTTGAACATGAGCTTATTTGGCAAAAAATCTTTGTAAATATATGATTATATTGTATTGGATTAGGTGGTTTTACAAGAGAAAGATAAGAGAGATTTAAACACGAAAACAGACACACATACAGTAAGAAAGTCCATGAGACCATAAACAGATTTAAATGACACTGCTTGGAGTGAAGGACTTATAAAGAACCCTAGCAACAGCTGTAAACTAGGAGAAGGCGGTGAGCGATGCTTCCTCAGTATCTCTGGAGGTAGTAAGGCCCTGCTGGCACCTGTGCAGACTTCTACTAAACCCCAGCCTTGCGAGAAATCAAGTTCTGCAGTTGTACACCACCTACTTAGAAGTGTTTTCTTACAGGAAGCCTAGAAAACTAATACATCAAAAAAGAGCTAACTGATTCCAAAGCTTGCTGAGGGCTTCTCGAGGTAAGTTTTTAGAGGAACAAAGAGAGACTAAATGATAGACAAGGGCTGGGGAGATGGCTGAGTGGAATAAGCGCTTCCCTGGCAAGTGCAAGGGCCTGAGTTCAATCCCCAGTTCTGCCAAAAAAAATAGCTATACTAAATGATGGACAATTTGGAAGTGTGTGAATGGGAAAATTCATGCCACAATCATGAATCATAATTTTTAAAAATTGAAATAATCAAAAAAATCTCCTTCATTTCCATTAATTATTTAAGTATTTTATAGTAATAAATTTTTCAAAGTTTCAGTACAGTATACACATTTATGCACTACTAAGATTTTGACAATTAGATAACATCCTCGTGCTACAATTTAAAAATTATCTTGTCACATAAAATACATAGCATTTGTGATTTCATATATTTATTCTTATTTTTTAAATTTCCTTTCATCATGTATTTTGACAGTATTATATACAAGCATTTTCACAGTTAATTCTGTACTGAAGGGACATTTTTCCCCTTTTCGTGTTTCTTCTCCTACTGTATAATGTAACTCAGCTTTTCTTTGCAGCCAGCTCTATGTGCAAAAAATCAGGATACCACTTCATTTTATGTTACTAAGTTCAAGAAGTAGTTCATTCTTAAAATAACATAAAGACTAGACAAATAGTTCTATCTGGTGACATCTAACCCTGGAGCCTCTTCTGTGTTGGCCATTACTGCCAGGAGAGGAATTTAACAACTAACAGCAATCATTATTTCCTCTGTGATACATTTCAGCTGACTTTGATGATTGTCTCTGCTTTTCTTTTACCTTTAAATCACTTCACTGAGGTATGACTGACATTAAACTGTACGGATTTAATGTTTATAACTCATTTTTACACAACAAAAGACATAACTCTTACAAACCACCTGGAAGGAAAGTCTTGCTATGGCTAATGTCTTTCCATCTATTAATGCATTTCTAAAATCAGATGAAGAAAAGCTTTGAAGATGATCAATATGAAAATAGTCCTCTTTATCACTATGTCCCACAAAATGCACTCCTGCAATTGGTGCGACTTTGTACCACTAGTGAGACAGAACCACAGCTAACAAATAAGTATAAATGAATGTTATTCAGCTATTCTACTGTTTCAGGTACATAGCAATCTGACATTTTAGTCTTCAAGAAATGCCAATTTTAACCTATGAATATTTTAAAATATTTTTATACACGACTTAAAGAGACTTTTATCTCCTTCACATTCAAATTAATTTATAATTATTTGCTTTATAGAGAAAAATAAAAGATGATATATCAAGGAAGCTTCCAAAGAAATAATATGTTCCGTCTTTTAGTTTATTGAGTTTGCATGTTTCCTTTCAAATTATCGTGTTTCATAAAATAAAAGTTTGGGACCAATCAGATAGCTAAGTGGATTAAAGGGCCTGCTTAGGCAGATACAGGGGCCAGGGATTGGATCCCCAGCCTGCTATGCCAACCCCGCCCCCACAGTGCACTGAGACAGTGAATGAGACTGGGCATGGTGGCGTGTGCCTGTAATCCCAGCACTTGGGAGGCTGAAAAACAGGAAGGAATGCTCGAGTCTTATCTGTGTAGTGAGACCTTTAGACCCTGTACTGAATACATAAAAAAGTTTGAAATATGTTAAAATAATTTTTGAGTACTTCTAAATAGAATTTTATTGCCTTAAATTTTCTGATAGAAAAATTTCTGTTATATAAAATACATGTCCTTGATTTGCTCGTGTATTACTTTAAACTTTATTAATAATATGTTTAATTAAATTAAACATGATTCTAAATAAAATTAAACTTCTAACAATGGAACAAACAGTAGTGACATTTTTTTGAAACAATCTTAGACCTAATCTAAAACTTGGTCATGTACCTATGATGATTTTTTACATCTGTTTTGTTTTAGTTATCAATTTAAAATTAATTACTTTATTATGAGGAGAAAATAAAGGTAAAATAATACATGCCAAGAATCAAATAGGTGTGAATTTTCAGAAATCATGACATATCAACTCAA
Organism: Ctenomys sociabilis; assembly: GCA_004027165.1. Lineage (NCBI taxonomy): Eukaryota > Metazoa > Chordata > Mammalia > Rodentia > Ctenomyidae > Ctenomys > Ctenomys sociabilis. The sequence continues at coordinate 13,669 of PVKA01014794.1, read as the reverse complement.
ATTAATTGGTTGTGTTAACTGGGTAATTTTTTCTTTCTTTTTTTTTTTTTTTTTTTTTTTTTTTTTTTTTTTTTTTGTATTTAGTACAGGGTCTCACTACATAGATCAGTGATCTTCCCCTTTTCAGCCTTCCAAGCACTGGGATTATAGGCATGCGCCACCATGCCCAGTTTCAATTACCATTTCAGGGAGCCCTGGGGACGGGGCTGGCACTACAGGCCAGGGATAGAACCCCACCCCCTTGTCGGCCTAAGCAAATGCTTTAATCTGCTGGTGAGCTGGGTAATTAACCAGTTACTTTTAACTACCAAATTATTGTTAACAGCTTATTCTCCTCGACTGATTAATTGTGTAGTATAGGCACAACATTTTATTTTTTCTAAGAACTGTTTACTTCATTATATGTTATCCTATAAAATGTGTTAGATGTTATTAGAATAATTTGCAAATTCGTAGGTTTCTCACTCTGACTATATATGTTGATACCTGTGAACTAAGCAACTGCACTGAAGATAGCAATGTGTAATAGTAGGGTCGTGCTTGGAATGTCTGTCATTCTGGTCTTACTGCTTGTCACATCATACCAATTACTGCTATACTGTCTCTCAAGTAAATTTTTGTTTTAAAAAAAGTGGGGGGTAATAAATGAAAACAAGATACAAGAAAAAAAATGTCATAGAACTGTCTTGCTACAATGTATACATGCTTTGATTTCTAAATTTCTGTGTAAAATATGTAATTGTTTATTCTTATTTACATATTTTTTTATTTTTTTCTTCACATCCTGTAGGGATTTAAAGTTTAACATGTCAATAATTGATGGAAAATATCTGTTCCAGGTTATGTCTAAGATGTTTGATATTCAGAAGATAGTGTCTGCACTATAAGGTAATAATATCACTAAGTTCCTCTTCTGGAGGGTTAACAACTTAAGTTTGCAGACCAAAAATTAGAGAAAAAGAAGGGCTTCAAGGACAGCCAACATTTTGGTCCTAGTTTTACAAGGTCAGAGAAGACTCAGGACATAGGAGAACTTGTACTGTAACAACACATAACTCAGTTGTGTCTCAAATTTTCTGATCAAGGAGATTATGCAGCCACAGAGAGATGTGATCAATGATGTAGAGTATGCCTAAGGAGAATCACATGGAGAGAAAGCATTCTCTCAGGTTTTCACAGAGAGCAAATTGGTCATGAAATCGCCATGACTAATCCACATGGCTGACGCTGACAAAGGATCTACAAACTGGTATAGGGATTCAGGGTAAATTCTGAGGGGATTTGACTGACCTTATCAGATATAAAAGTTACATTTCTTGTTATATACGTCTTGCTTTATCTTGGTTTTAACCAACCAGCAAACAAATATAAAAATGAGGTATAAAAAGTAAACCCATATTAACATGCTGAGCTTTAAAAGGCTCAAGTCAACAACTTCTGATATTGTCAGTCCTATGGATAACCCACTACTATTATGGACTACACTAAAGTATTTTGCTGAATTCACACACCTACAATATTTAAATTTCAATTAAATACCATTTCTTACAAAATTAAACAAAAAAATGGGGATACAAATGAAGGACCATTTTGTATCTGTATATACAAACTATTTGGATAGATATACAGGTGCTTTCTCTTAATTCAATGAGAAGGAAGATATGTACTAATAATTTTTGGACAGGATATCATATCTTGCACTATGAATAACCACTACAAAGACAACAATATGTGATGTATTAATTATTAAAACTGTCCTACTAATCAGTTTTGAAACTGTCTCGTTGCTATTTGTTTCTCAATAAAATTAATAAAATAACTTACAGAGCATGATTATAGTCTATTAAAATAGTATCATCATACAAAATTCTAAATTTTGTCCTTATAAATCTCCATTAAAGATTGAAAAAGACAAAAAGTAACAGTTTCCTCTGCCAAGAACCAAAATTGGTACCAAGCTGTGGGAATAACATACATTTGATCTGAAGACCAATGAGGCCAAACATGTAAATGTCTAGCTGAGGAACCAAACAGCTTGGTTTCAAATCATACATCCACTAGTGAGTAACACAGGTCAGTTGACATCTCTGAAATTCACCTCAGCCAGGTAGATGAAAAAAAAAAAGAAATGATGAATCTGTTTTATAAGATCTAAAAGATTCAGAACTGTGCTGTTACAGTACATGTATAGTAGGATAAATGTGTGAGAACCTAGGAAAGAAGACCTTAGAGGCAGCTAGCAGTGAAGGGATGAAAATCAATGTTCTATGAAGACCTTTAAGACTGAATAAGATCCAGCAGGACTGATCTGAAAGAAATTGCATATTTTCTTTTCTTCTTTAGATGGTTGAACTACTTGAAGAACTTCCAATCCAGTTTTATAAATATACCTAATAAGATAACTTCAGTAAATGTCAGTGGAGTGCCTTATAAGTTTTCACTTTCTCACAGATAACATTTAAAGCAGATCTGAAATGACTGTTCCTTACTTTTTCACTAATTATTCAGTTGCGTGGTGTCATTAGTGGCCCCTTGGGAAGGAAAAGGAGGCATTAGCCTCCTAATGAGTGGGGAAAGAGAATCAAAAACATTTAAGGCTTCTTCATACAAATGAGGTGATATTGTCAAATATCTAATAAGGTTGAACTTTATCTTAGGTCATGCCTATATAGACTACTTTGAGCATTGTTTTTCATGCAATTGAAGAGGAAATATAGGAAACAGAGGCAATAACAAGTAAACTCATCCAAAGAGAAAGGAGGCCTTCACATATCTGAGCCAGAAGCGGGAGGAAAATTGAACATAAAATAAAATTTTAAAAAGACATATTGCTCATGGTTTGAATTAATGAGAGAAAAGACTCTTCACAATTTTTTTAATTTTATAACTTTAATTCATACTGTGTTTTAATTTGTATGAATTATATTCTCAAAGCAGGGTTTGGCTATGTCAGGGTACAGACCATAACTCAATGTGTAACAGCTGAAAAACAACAATTCACACTTTGTGTTTCAGGGAACTGAATTATATCCCTGAATCAGTGATGATTAGAAAATGAATTATATCAAGTCACCTCTCTGTTGGAGCTACTATATTTAATATTTACCATGTTGTTTCATACCCTGATGATGGCATTCCATGGTGCCACCTTTCAGTCCCTTTTTTTACCTAATAGTTACCTACATCATTATATCGCTTAGGCAATACTATCTTACATAAATTTCTGTGATGACAGAAATGTTGTATATTTTTGCTGTTCAACACAGTTGTCCCTGACCACATGGTACCGTCTTTAAGACATACATAGTAATACTGAAGAATAGATTTCAACACTTGTATAGGGGCATCATTAATATACAATAAATAATGTAGCTACAATTTCTATTTGCAATGCTTTCTAATTCCATTTTTAGGTTTGTATATACTGGTAAACTAAAATTTTTTCTTTCTGATTTTTTTCTAGTGTCTTTTTTTGTGATATGAACATGATGAGGAATTCTTTCAGTTTTTGCATATCTAAAAAGACTTTAAACTTTGTTTTTAATGATATTCTTTTTTAATAAATAGAGTATTCTAGATTGACAGTTTTATGTTTTCAGTACTTTAAACATACTTCAGGGAAAAATAATTTTCCTAGGTAAACAAAAGCTAAGGGAGTCCATCACTGTGCTGCCTTATGCAAATTACTGAAAGAAAGTTTTGAAATTCAAAGTTTGCTAATTATTAACATAAAGTGTATGAAAGTTCAAAGCTCAACAACATAAATATTACACAGTTTTATTTATACCTCCCCAGCATTGTAATGATAGTATAAAAACCAATTTTCACCTTTTACAAAAGAGCTAAAAGTAAGAATTAGAAAAAAACTATAGCTACAATAAATTGCTAGAAGATAGAAATAGATATAACTTATGATATCAAACTTTGGCAACTGAGAGAGGGAAGCAAAAGTTTAAAGTCTTCACTGCTTCTTTCCATAAACCAACAGAAATGCACAGTAAAGTTGTCTAAAGCGTTCTGCTTACATACAGGGTGTTTTAGTTTGTTTTGTCTCCATTTTTCAATTGTTGGTTCTTTTTCTCTTCTTAATTTCTTACCTATTTCTTTCTTTTTATCTTTCTTCTTCCAATTTTACATGCCTATATCTGGTAATATGAATAACTGATTGGAAGACAACGCTATGTATTATAACAAATACTGTGAAATTCGGATTTGTTTCTTAAGTGAACGCCTGTCTCACTTGTAATTTCTTGTTTTAATTCTAACTTTATTCTCTTTAAAAGATGAAAATAAATAAAATTAAAAAGTATAAAGTTTTATAAAATGAAATTTTAATCAATAAAATTATTAAAATATAAAAACAAAATGAATGTGTAAAATCTGTTAAAGACAATCATTAGTTTAGAACAGCCTACTGTAAGATGTTTTACAAAAGCCTCATTTGCAGCCACAAATTTAAAGTCTACAGTAGTGCCTTAGTTACTTCTCTCTGGTTGCTAAGACAGAACACACGGAACCAAAGTTAGAAGGGGAGAGGCTGATTTAGCTCACAGTTTGTAGAGATTCGGTCTTCAATCTGCTGGCTCTAAGGCAAAGGGGCATTGTTGAGGATGATGGAAGATACCAAAAGCTGACAGGAAAGGAGAGGGAGACACTCCTCTTTCTGCCCCTTTAACCTTATCCAGACTGCTGAAATCCAGGTGCTACCAATCCATCAGTAGACTGATCCAGCAATCTCTCACTCTTAATCCCAGCATCCATCATCCCGGAATTGTACACTCTAAATTGAGTCATCTGTGAAAATTTCCCATTACTGAGTGAGACTTTGAGGGGACATCTAGACACAAGACATAACAAGTAGCTTCACAAAACGTGAATAAGATGCAAAGTATACCACTGTCATTAAATCACTAAGGAAGACAGCATAAGAAAAAAAGACACAAAAGACTTATGAAGCTATCAGAAAACAAATTACAGATTAGCAACAGCAGTACTTTACCTGTCAATAACTACCTTAAACACAAATGGGTTAAATTTTCTAGGCAAAAGATACAAGGACTTAGTGGATTTTTTTAAAGACTCAATTAAGTAGACACTTAATTTGTGAGTGAATTGAGAAAAATTGGATTGAAACAGATACTGTCAGGCAAATGGAAACCAAAGAGAGCAGGAATATCAGCATCAGACAAAGTAGACTCAAGCCAAAAACTGTAAAAACAAAGATGGACATTAGGTAACAATAAATGGCTCAGTTCACCAAGTGAATATATAACAATGTAAATATCTATTCATCTAGCCTCAGAGCACCTAATATATAAAGCACTAACTGCATGATCAAAGGATGATAATAATGTAATAGTAAGTATTTCAACACCCTTCTTTTAATAAAAAACATCTAGTCTGAAATCAATAAAGAAGCATTAGAACTTATTATATTTTAGTTTAAGTACACCTAAATGTCATAATGCCCAATATTCTATTCAGTGGTAACAGAACACTTATCATTCCTTGTAAAGAAAAGTCCAAAGGACATTTTCCCATCAGTCCAGACCCTTATGCCCATTCTGTTAGCCTCAAAATAATTCCAAACACACTCAATCACCCTAGCTTTAATGAGGGAGCAAGCATATTCACCAGAAGAAGGGTAGCCTCTTTAATAAATAAATGGTGCTGAAAAACCTGACTTTTTACATGTTCAAAACTAAAACGAGACCAACATCTGTCACCATGCACTAAAATAAAGTCAAAATGGATCAAAGATCTAAATATTAAAAGTGATACACCAAATCCATTGGAAGACAAAATAGGTTGAAATCTTGAAGACATATATATAGCCAAAGACTTCATGAACAAAATGCCAAATGCATAGAAAATACTACAAAGAATCAACAACGAGGATCTCATCTTATAAAAAGTTTTTGCAAATCAAAAGAAATCACCAACAGAGTAATAGACACCCTACAGAAAATTTAGCCACTTGTCCCTCAGACAAAGGACTTATATCTTGAACATATAAATGAAAAAAATCAGACCTACAATCTTCAAAGAACCAGTCCAAAAATGGACATTTGAGATGAATATATGCTTCTCTAAAGAAGAAATAAAGTGGAAAATAAATATATAAAAAAATGTTCAACACCAGTGGTCATTCAAAATATACAAATGAAAACAACACTAAGATTCCCTCTCCAGAAGGATCGGCTATTATCAAGAAATCAATGAATAATGAATGCTCAAGGGGCTGTGGGGGAGGGGGGGAGGAACCCTTCTCCAACTGTAAGTGGGAGTGTAACACTGGAAATCAGTAAGAAGATGCTTCAAAAAACTAGGATTAGAGGTCCTATTCCACCCAACTATTCTCCTCACAAGTATCCTCCCAGAAGAAAGAAAAACAACATACCACATCATTATAGGTACACCCATGTTTCTGGAAACAGTTTGTAATAGCTAACACTTAGAAACTAGGCAAATACTGAGGAATGGATTAAAAAAAACATGGCCTTTTTATACAAGAGAGTATACTCAGCTATAAAGAAGGGTAAACTTGAGAGGTGGAAACAACTTGAGAACACACATAAGTGAAATAAATCAGACTCACGTGTGTGAGCATCATATTGCTTTGCTGGTGTGAGAAACTGAATGAGTAAATGAGGACCAAAATGTACAGTAGACATGGTGAAGTGGGAAGACATTGTTCAAAAGAAAAAGGAACTAGGATGGGGAAAAAGAGAAGGGAAGAAAGAGAAAAAGAAATAAAACATAGTTATACTACTAGTTTCTTTTAGTTCATTGAAAACAAAGGTTTATGCTAATAGCATTTAGAGATTTTTTTATGCTCATATCTTGTTCTCTAAGTAACTACTTTAAAGATAATAATAAACAATGTATTTACAAGTGTTATTCTCCTATTACTTTGTTATGAAATGTTGGAGCTTTTTTTTCAGTGAAATAAATCCAACACCAGTACCCCTAAAAATGTGGCCTCAATCCTATGTATAGAACACACTATTCTGACCAGGAAGCCCTCAGCTGCAGAAAAATAGGGAACCTTATGCAAACAGGAAACAGCTGCTATTCTGGCCTCTCTCTGATCTCAATACAGTCTGTGCTTAATGCAAGTCTCAGTCTCTCTCTGTCTCTGTCTCTCTGTCTCTCTCTTTCTTCCTTCCTCTCTTCTTCCTCTCTTTCTTATACCCTGAGGTGCACATAAAACATTCTCCAGGATAGATCATCAAATTGAGTCTTATCTAAGAAAAGGGAAATCATGTTAATTATCTTGTCTAGTCAAAATGGTATAAAACTGGAATTAAATAGTAGAAGAAATCACTAAAACCTCACCAATATGTGGAAATATAGCATGCTCCTGAGTTAAAGAATAGATGAAAGGGGAACTTTAAAAATATCTTGAGGTAATCAAAAATGAAAAGTAATATACCACAACTTATGGAATGTAGCAAAGTTTGTTCTAAAATGGAAATATGTATCACAATTGCTCATTTCAAAAAATAATAAGGAAGAATTTATGTAAATAATATGATGTCTTAAGGAACTAGGAGAAAAGAACAAAATAAAGCCAAACTTGGAGAAAAAGATTAAAAGTTCAGAAGACAATAAACAAGACTAGAAAAGCATTAGAAAGACTTCAGATAAAAATAGTTAACACAGCCTTAGCTAGGTAAAGAAAAATAAAGACTCAAGCATATAAAATAAGAAATGAAAAAGGAGATATTATAATGGTGATACAGAAAGATATAGGATCATAAATCACTATACACCAACAAACTATAACCTAAAAAAAAATGTACCTAACGAGACCAAATCATAAAGAGAAAATCTGAATAGATCAATAATATGTAAAATGATTCAGTCAGTAGATAAAGCATCCTATGAAACAAAAACCCAGAGCCTAATAACTTCACAGTTGAATTTTAATAAACAATAATCCTGGGCCGACGAGATAGCTCAGCAGACTAAAGCTCCTGCTCAGGCAAACTCAGGCAAGCTCAGGGACCGTAGTTCAATCTCAGCATCACCCGCCACGCCAGCCGCACCCCCAGAGCAGACTGAGCCTGCCAGTACACCTGTAATCCCCGCACTGGAGAGGCTGAAAGCAGCAGGAGCACCATGAGTCTGCACTGCATAGCGAGATGCTGTAACAACCAAATTTATTTTTAAAAATTAAATAAATAAAACAGTAATCTTTCTGGAATCCTTCCAAACAAAATCAACCCCTAGAGGGAAAATTCCAAACTCATTTTATAAGGCCAACATTAGTCTAATACCAAAACAAGAGTAAGACACTACAAGAAAACCATATCATAAGCAATAATATCTGACGGGCAAAAACGTAACCAAGTCCTAGCTTATGCTCCTAGCTTATGCAACATATAAAATATTATTCACCATGATCAATGAGATCAATCTTGGGATGCAATGACAGTTTAGATATACAAAGCAAAGATGTGATACATTGCTTTAATAGGAGAAAGACCAAAATTTATGTGAACATCTCATTAAAGACAAAAATTCTTTCAGGATAAAAATAACTCTCAGTAATTAGACATAGAAAGAATTCAGCAACACAGTATGAACGTATATGTCAAGCCTACAGCTAGTATCATACTCAGTGATGGAAAGAAGGAGGTTTAAGATTAGCAACAAGGTGAAAATGCATAGATTTATCACTTCTCAATATAGTACTAGGGGTCTGTAACATAAGTTGCTGACCCCTGCTTTCTCTCATATTCTGCATGCTTTTTTAACACATTAATTTGGATTTTATAAACCTACTTCTCTGTGATTTTTTTCTTGGCTATGAGATATAATGTATTTTATTTTCTTGGTTTCTGAATTTTTAAGAATCCCTATAAATATTCTTGAGCTTTGCCTTTAGGATATAGTTAAATTAATTGAAAATAGTTTCTGTACTTTGGATATTGTAGACTTTATTAGGTGAGAGTAGAACATTGCTCAGCATAGAGAAAAATGATTTTCAAACACTGCAGCAAAACTACTCAACACTCTTTCATAAGTCTGCCAGTGCAGACAAGAAATGTGTGCAGCCCTGTCTGAGCAACGGGACAGTCACTGATAATTTTTCTGGGTGACTTTTTTCTAGGCTGTGAATAGTTTTCTTAAAGGAACGTGTTTACTGCTTCTTCAGTACTCAGCTAAATTCTTGAGGGAACACTACATTTTTCTGGATTTCTCTGTGCAGCTGCCTCCTTTCCAGCACTTTCTCCTGAACACTTCCTTGCTCAATTGAAGCTTTTCTCAGGCTCTCAGCTCAAGCCACTAAAACTAGGGCAGCCTATGTGAGTTTGTCTGAGGTCTCAGCCCTTGCCACAGGCTTTGAGGCACATACACACTTATGTGCACATAGGCATATAGCACCTGCCTCATTTGGTTCCCATTTCAGGAACCTTGCTATTTGTTGTCTGATGCTTAATATATTGAAAACTGGTGCCATGGAGATAGCTCAGTGGTCTAGCACCTGCCTAGACAAGCCTGAGTACCCATATTCGATCCCAGCACCACATGCCATGCTGGCCTCAGAGCGTGTAGTGCCGGCCACTGAGACTGGACATGGTGGTACACGTTTATAACCCCAGCACTGGGGAGGCTGACCCAGAAGGATCACTATGAGTCCAAGATGCATCGTGAGACCCTGTAACAGATACAGTTTTACATATTTTTTCAGTGTTTTAGTCGGAATGATACAGTCCTTATTTTCTATGTCTCCACAGTAGAAATCTCAAACTATATTTTTACATGAAATGGTATTACATAACTTAAACTTAAATAGTAACATGTGGCTTGTAGTTGCTGCTATGAACTGCAGTTCAGAAGCCAGAGATTCCAACTAACTGCCTATGTCAAACTATTTGAATCCATCTCTCTCTGTCTCTGTCTCTGTCTGTCTCTGTCTCTCTATCTCTCTGCCTCCCTCCCTTGTGTCTCATTTTGAGGATTTAGCCAAGGTCCTTTGCTCTAAGCTATATCTCCAGCCCTTTGCTACATTTCCAGACTTTCTTAGAACCTTTATTTTCAGATGGCTGTGTCTCAGTCACTAAGTTGCCCAAACTAGACTCAAAGTCATGGTTCTCCTGCCTTAACCTCCCATGCAGGGATAACAAGCATGCATCACCACATAGAACTCTAATTCTAGGAAGTATTTCTATGTAGTAAATAGTTTCAGGGATCATTAGAAATAAGTTTCCCTTTAAAAATAATTTTAGGGCTTTATAGAGTCTTAGAGTATAAATTTCACCAATTATCAGGAAAGATCCAGTATTTTAGAACAGCACCCAATTTGGATAGACCTTCTTAAGAAAAAGATTCAAACTGGGAGCAAAGTTTAGATTTGAAAGTAAATATTAAATTAAAAGTGAGTTATAAATTTCAAAAATTGACTAATACTGAAAACTAATATAGAAACCTATCACGCAGATTTTGTGAAAAATTATACTTTCAATTTTCATGTTTTTGATCAAATGCTTTTCTAATTATTTCTTTACATGGCATAAGCTGATAATAAATAAAGAGTAGGAAAATTTAATCAGCTCTTGCTCTAGCATGTTTGATTAAACTTTTTACTTAATATTAAAATATTACAAAAGTAATTTAAAGTCAGCACTCATGATTTGTGATGTGTATAAATTTTTAGGATTGTTGTCAAATTTTAGAAAAATTCTGTCACATCTCCTTGACATAATGAACAAGATGTCAAGGCAGTAAGAGTTCCTGTGAACTAGTATGATTCAGCATTTAAATGCACAAGCTTTATAGTGTCTCCTCTGACATCAGTACATCATTCATGACAAAAGCAAAGTTCCACTGTTAGGAGGCATCAGTAAGAGTTGAATTATTTTCTTCATTTTACATGTTTATTGATTATCTCCTGTCGGAGACCCCTGCGGTGAGTCTCCAGTGTCCTGTAAAGTGTTACAGTGCACAAGCAAAAAGAAAGAGATAAATTGGCAATGCATCAGGGATCTGGGGTGACCAGTTGTTCACATGGAACAAAAGGTCAGGAGGCCTCCAGAACCTCCTTATCTACCGACTCTACATCTGTGTCGAGGACAATGGGGGCGGGACGGTGAGTGTTTGCAGGACCCGGAATGGAAGTGCCAGCAAGAAGAAAGCACTCAGACAAGGAGGAGACAAGGGCAAATAAGCAGACTGTCATTTCCTCAGGGGAAACCACATTCTATTGTAATCACACTACTTTACAGTTCCTCATCGTCTCCTGTGTACTAGTGTCACTAGCCACAGAGTTTCAGCTGTGACCCGAAGAACGCAGGGAGTTTCTGGATTCCAACCTGGATCACAGGGCCGGACACAGATGGCCTGGGACATCCCCTTGACTCAGTGTTAGTCTGTGCTTCCCAACAACTTCCACGCTTTCACACCTTGTTTCTCCCTCAATACCCGTGGCCACCTGTTGTGGAGCAATATGAAATGCTTTCATGTACCTTGCTCCTAGTGCCTCGTACTTGTATCAGCGTCAGTTGGCTTAGAATTCACAGTAAGAATATTCCTGAAAGCTACTACTACACAGAAGGAGGGCCATCAGCTATCGAAGCATTTATAATTGTGACTGTAAAACAAACTTAACTGATCTCAAACTGAAATTATGTTGAGTGACTTTGGGTTGGATCCTCTAATTCCTCTCTAAAATATCCTGATTTATCTTAAGAGACAAGCAAGCTCTGATGGTAATTACTAGTTTTTCCTCTTTTTCACAGTGGGATTTTGTATATATGCTATATCATGAATTCAGTAAGTTCTGTACTTCACTTGTACCCATTCCTCTTACTTTTGTCTCCTTTCCTTCTAGCACCATTGACAAAGTCATTTAAGTAATATTACCTATGTTCTTTTACCTTGTTAATCTACAAAATGTTCATTCATTAGTATTAGTCAGATAATTAATAATTTTTGTGTGAGATTCAAGCTAATTCTCACTTGAAGCCCTTCTTACTGTTTACCCACTTTCTTTGTGAAAAACTGCTGGCCCAGTGTTGACCTTTCATTATTTCTAGAATATTCTCTGGGCTTCCCTGTAGCTCAGTCTCTTCTCAGTGTATTCTTATTTTAAATTGCAAGTATGCTTGAGAACATCATCAAACTGAGCTGCGTGCTCAGTAATTTCTCTTGCAGTTTTTATTATAGCAGTCATTTGTCACTTAGCACAGATATTGTTAATTATAGTCTTCTCAGTATAGACTTTTTCCCTAATATGAATGTGTATCTTTTGAATCTTACTCTTCTTTTCTAATCCCATGGTCTACATATATATAGTAGCCATTTGTTGAAAATGTGATATGAACATTGACAATTTGCATTCGCATTTTAGACATTTGCATTTTATGTTCAACAATTGAAAATAAGATTAAAATATGCATAACCTAAAATGCTCTTTAAATTTATAAGTGTGTTATACATTTTAAAATTATATCTATATGTATATATGGTAATAAAACAAGTGTGAAGCACACATTGAAGTAGAAATGCAAATATTTTTATTATATGGGTTATTATAATTTAATTTATATACATTTAATAGATAGGTAGCAAACCATTTGAAAGGCAGAGCTAAAACTACAATGTATGCAATCAGACCATCAGGTTTGATACTTAACTCTAGCAATGTCTTTTGACCTTGAAGAAGGGCTGTAAGTGTTGTGTAGTTCAATTTATTCATCAGTATGATTTTGTGTCCTTATGCTGTCATAAATATTAAGTAAAGTTCCTTGATCTGTTCTTGATATAAAATTAGCACTCAGTAATACGATTTTAATACTATTATGGAATACATTTCAAGTGTTAACTACATTAATATTGCTATTATGAAAGAAATTAGTATTAAAGATCTAAATTAGAGAAAATATTTGGATTCATTATGTATAGATCTGCCAGAGGTAGTGGTGAATGCTTCTAAGAGGGCAGACGCCAGTAGAATAAGTGCTTACCTGGCAAGTACACAGTCCTGAGTTCAATCACCAGTACCACAAAAAAAAAAAGAAGCCAGAGGTAAGCATAGTACCATGAGTTCAAGGCCACCCTGGGTTACACAGTGAGCACAAAGTTAGCCTGAACTACATATGAAATGTGTATATCGAAGATCCTGTCTTCAAAAATGCTATTTAGATAAAACTAAGGAAAGAGTTTAATGATGTGTCAACATATGTGTTACAGGTAAAAGGAAATTTAACCTCAAAATGATAGCTAAGGGGTCCAGGGAGATAGTTCAGTGGAATAAGTGCTTCCCTGGCAAGTGCAAGGGGCCTGAGTTCAATCCCTGGTTCTGCCAAAAATAAAATGATAGCTGTGACCATATTTGCTTGATTCACCATGTAGAACACTTCATTTGTTTTTCTAATGATACAAAAGAAGTCTAATTCTTCAACTCACCAATTTTTGAATGCACAAGTAAAAAAATGCATGAAATTGCATAGGAAGCAATTGGATGAAGAGGGAAATTTCACACAGTAAAATGAACAACCCAGGCAAGGAGGTCATAATTCTAAGTAGCCATGCAAAACATCACTGTAATTTTTAAATATTAACAAAATTAACAGAAAAATAAACAAGTCTGTAATTATAAAATTGGATAATTAATATACCTGTTTAGTATCAAATAGAATAATTAGATAAAAACATAACA